>WEDG01008584.1:0-32818 GCA_017591395.1 Schistocephalus solidus
TAGGCCTATTCGGTCACATGCGCATCCATGATAACCTGCCGTAAACCACTGGAAGCTAAGTCTCATCAGCGCACACTACCTACACTAATACAAAGAAAACACCCTCACTATCATCATAATGTACCTGATTAAATCATGGTTTCCTAAAAACCGTGGCTGAGAAGGCTGCCAATCTGACGCTTACACCAGACCACGCCGTCAGCTCAGCGTATGTGCTGTGTGTCTCGAGTGGCTGACCAGTGGATTGGGAGTCAGACGGCGATGGCTCCTCCATATCCCCTGATTTAGTGAATCCTGGTGTGTGCGTTATGGGGGCCAGGTCGTGCTGTAGCGCGCGCAGACGGGTACGTTGACCCGTCAGCCAATGCGCCTACTCGCACATCAGACAACTGACTGGCTGGGACGGTGGTTTGATTGTGGGGGTGGAGGAGAGAGTGAGGTCGACATCTAGGCGCATTTTCCTCACTATAAACAATCTGAAGCGCTTGAAACTATCACGGTGCGCTAAAAGCCGTGGCTTGGAAGGTTGCCAACTGACGGGATAACTCGGACCACGTGGTCAGCCCCATGTCTGTTTTGTGTGGGGTGGCTGACTGGCGGACTGAGAGTCAGGCTGCAATGGCTCCTTCTTAATATGGCCTTTATGGCACTCCCACTCCGTGGGATCCGAGCCAGGTGTGGTGTTACGCCAGGGGCGGCTCCGGCCGCGCCTGCAACCTGCGCCCTCTCATATTTCCAGTCTTTTTGATTCTGTCATGACACCGGGCTCAGGTGTGGGGGAGGAGAGAGTGCGGTAGAAGTAGCGCAAGTCTACTATCACTTTAAACTAAATCACGTGCAAGTCACCGGCCCTGTACCACCCTTCCGTGGAGCATACAGTGGACCTCGTCGAATTCGACGGTCGAACATCACGCATCGGCCTTCTCGGTCACTCGCGAATCCATCGTACAGAGACTGGTGAAGCAGTGTCTGGAGCATCAACATACAGCAGAGATCGCCGCCTCCCCTGCCCTCACTGTCCTCGCGCATTCACTCATCGCATGAAGGTTGCCAACTAACGGAATAACTCGGTTCGCGTGGTCAGCCCAATGTGTGTTTTGTGTTTAGTGGCCGATTGGCGGACTGAGAGTCAGGCTGCAATGGCTCCTTCTTATATGGCCTTTATGGCACTCACACTCCGAGGGATCCGAGTCATGTGTGGTGGTACGCCCAGGGGCGGCTCCGGCCGCGCCAGCCACCTGCGCCCTCTCTCATCTCCTGTCTTCTTGACTATGTGGTGGCACAGGGCTCAGATGGGGGTGGAGGAGAGAGTGCGGTAGCAATAAATTCCGCGGGTTGGAAGGTAGCCAACTGACAATTACACTCAGATCTCGCAGTCAGTCAAATGTGTGTTGTATGGAGTGGCTGACTGGTGGTCTGAGAGTCAGGCTGCGATGGCTCCTTCTTAAGGTGACCTCTGGCTATCTTACGCATGTGAGATGTGAGCCATTCATCTCCCTGTTTTGTGAAATCCTGGTGCTTGTGTTTGGTGGTCCAGGTCGTGTACGTAGTACACGTAGACGAGGTCACCAGCAGCTGCGCCCATTTTCGCATCAGACAGATGACCAGCTCGACGGTGGTCTGATTGTGGGGTGGGGGAGAAAGTGAGGTCAAAATCTCAGCACATTTTCCTCACTATAATAATCTGAGGCGCTTGAAACTATAACTGTGCGCTCAAAGCCGTGGCTTGGAAGGTTACCAACTGACGGGAACACTCGGACCGCGTTGTCAGCCGAATGTGTGTTTTGTGTGGAGTGGTTGACTGGCGTACTGAGAGTCAGGCTGCAATGGCACCTTTTTACGGTGGCTTTTATGGCACTCCCACACCGGCCTCAGATGGGGGAGGAGGAGAGAGTGCGGTAGATGCAGTGCAAGTCTACGATCACTTTTAACTAAATCACGCGCAAGTCAGCGTCCCTGCACCACACTCCCGTTGAGCATACGATGGACCTCCTCGGAGAGAGAGAGAGAGATCTGAAACGTGAACGCGCATATCAAGGCTCGGTTAGAGCACTCAGCTCATGCGGCAAACACTGTGGGGGCGCACTATATTTTTTTGGCCTGCACTACCTTTCGTGGCAGAACATGACCCCGTTTGGCTTAAAGCGTCAACGCAGTCCGCCGTGTACGCACCGCATCAGACGAGGGCCAAGGCAGAGGTGGTAGGAGGTCCAAGCTCGCTGCGGCCGTACAGGGCGCCAGAACGCGGGCGAAGCCCCCTGTCAGCTATCGATCTCCATGAGCTGCAGCGACGGACATAGCGTCCCAGTCATGGTGCTCGGCGTGGCTTAAGGGCATATCGGGACTTGGCGTTGGTGCAGAAAAACGCGTGTGACGAGGGTAGATTAATTGACTGCCCACAGGAACGTAGGGCTTAACGACTCAGACCTTAGAATGGAGTTACTCATAGGCGAACATTTTAGTTCAATGTCAGAGATTTCTTTCCACACTTCTGGTCATTCAGTCAGCTGTTTCAGAAACATCCTAGAACAACTTAAATGTGATATAGAGTATGTATGCTAACTCGAGAAATGTTAACCGCAATTCCGAAAGTTGGTTTCTGCGCGGATAGATATTTAAGTAGTGTTGTAAAACTAACTATTGTGCAACCTACTCTCAGCCTATTTTAGTCAAACCAGGATGCAGATGTGTAAGGATTACTTATATGGCACCCTAAAACGTACGTAAGAATAAGAGGTTCCGCCCAAATAATAAAGTTGACCTTGCTGCATATTCCTGTGCCCTAAACCTGACACTACTCCTAACATAAACCTAACCCCAAGCCCGATTCTTGGCCCTAACCCTACAGTTAGCACCAATCCTAACCATCACCTTAAACTTACCCCTAACCTACCTTAGCGCTAACCTTAACTCTAACCTCAAACGGAATCCTAAACTTACCCCTTACCTTTAAAGTAACCCTGATTTCCCGAAACCTTTAAAGGCATTCTAACAGTTTTCTGTAAAAATAACCACTTAATTTGCGCAGATTTTTTCCAATTGATTTTTGAGGCTTTTCCATATTCGAATCTATTTTTGTTTATGCAGTGTAAAAGCAGACTTTTTCCTGAATATATTTGGTATCTAATTCTGAGAAGAGTCAAGACTGAAAATGGCCATCGGTATCTGTCTTACAAATTATAAAACATGATCTACTTTCATTGCAAAATAAAGATCACCAGTGTATGCCTATTTCTAATAGTATAAAGGTGCGATTTTTCTTGGAAAGTATACGGCATTTAGTTTGCGAACCCTGAATGAAAGGAAGACAACAGATCTGGATAAAACTTATTCTGAAATGTACAATGGTTTTCAAACCCAACAATACCCTTTCATCTTGTCTAGCATTTGAAGAAGTTATGATCTGCTACCAGGTAAGTTTAACCTTCTTAGTCTGACGATGGCCACCGCATGTTCCACGGAAGCCTGGTGCAGGGATGATGACAATCTTTTTCAAGTTGTCCTGAATCCTGGATCTCAGTCCGCCAGTCGTCCCTTGCGTACAAACGCACGCACTGGACTGACCACGCGGTGCGAGTTATCCCCTCAGTTGGCAACCTTTCAACCCACAGCTTTTAGCACAAAGTGATAGTTTCAAGCGCGTCAGATTTACAGGACGCCCTAGTATAGTGCTAAACGCGTTATTCTCTTCACCCGAGTGCCTGCATTCGAGTCCTTTACCTGTCAAGCATTCCCCGAATATATCTCCTAGCTGACAGCAACATTAACGAGTTATTATTAAATATAAATTACCGGGTTGAAGGCATCAGCCAGAAATATTTATCCAGTCGTTAAAGCTCGTCAAGGTTCTGAAAACTGTCCGGAAAATTTTTCAATATTGATCCTACGTGGCCGTTATAGCGAGCACCCTCTGACTCACCGACCACATAGTGCTATGTTGCCAACCAAAACCTCGCGAAGAAAAGAAGTTTGGATCGTCTCAATACTTCCACGCCTTCAGATGGCGCAGCTAATGCAAACTTTGGAGTAATTTTAGTATATTTATTGGTCTCATGATGTTTTTTTATTCTAGTTATGCAAAGCAAGAGAAGATTAACACAGTGTTATGGAGGCCCCTGGTGGTAATAAGTTCTCCCTTAATAGCACGGTTATTTGTTCAGATCTCAATCCTAACAACGAAAGCGAGAAAATGGACGATCGTTTGTGAGTGATAAACATTAATGCGTTTCAGATTGTCTTGATCTTCCAGTGATCGTTTCGGCGCTGAACCACCATCTTTTTCAAGTTGTCCTTATTACTTTTGCGACCATATCTCCAGTGAGACGCGGCTAAGGTTTATTGCGGCCTCTTCTCCTTTTTATACGTAACGAGCTGTGAGCCAAATATGACTGCATGTCAACATTGTTGTAGGTAGCCACGCCCGGATTCGAGCTTTATGAACAGGTGTTCGAAGCTTCCCAACCATATCTTGGCAGTCATTACTTGGATGGGGAAGACTCAGAAAATGTGATGAACGTTATTTGGATCAGCCGCTATTAGGGTGCACCAAGATCTGTGCGGTACACACGATTTTCAGAAAACTAGTTGACCGCCTGCACACATATGCCGCCAGGCTCTGTGCAACACTATCAGGCATCGAATTTCACTGAAAGAAGTCTATTAAAAGATCAAAAAATTAACAAAGCGGGTTGGCAGGAACATAGGGTATGCTTATGGGATCACAAAACTCAATCAGTAGCCGTTTGGATTTCTCGTAGCAGCGAAGCATAATACAGCTGGGGAAATAACTTACACTAAAGCGTCCCGCAACGGAAAAACCTGTGGTGGTCAGGGAAAGCTGCTTTACTCTACACAACTGTTGAAGGAAACTGGGGTGTTTGCGAAACCAATACAAACGTCCTTTAGAGTCTGCAAAGCCCTGGTTTTTCGACGAAGGAACATGCATTTACTGCTAAGGCCACTTTTCATACTTTTTGTTACTGCTTTGCGCATGAAATCTTCAATTCCCGACATGTTCAACGATATTTCGGGAAGATATTATAATAATCTCCTTAGACGCAACAACTGAGTGACCATTCTGCCTCGGTCAGCAACGTTTGTAGGGATCCTTAAAACGAAGTGTGTCAGGGCCGCTTTGAAGACAAGGTGCATTACTCGCCGAAAACATAAGTCCGCATCTCGTGACTTACTGCTTGGTACCGACTCGACACGGAGGTCGTTTCTCTCTATGCAGGTGTTCATCAATGCGATGGTGGGGCGCTTCCTTCGTACAGAACCGCTCTTACCACGCATCACAATGCTTTTTTTCTCGCCTCAAACTGGATGGTAAAAAGGCATAGTAATTACTCGTTTAAGAAAATTTATTTGTGGCTTCAGATCTGTCGAAATGCCTTCTTCCCCAGACACACCTAATTTGTTATGTGTGGAGCTCACCAAAGAAAATCGCCCACTGAAAGACACCTTAATGAGAATATTTTTACCGATAACTAAAACAGCACCAGGAGAGGCGAAGTTGAACAGTTCAGTTAGAACTCATTGGTTCTTTCCTTTTTTGTCTACAAAATTCAACCCTCCCGATTGAAAAGCAGATGATCCGATTGTTTATGATATTTTTTTAAATTTTGCGGTTTTATTTTCCAAGAATATAAACGGGGGAAAGTCTTGGTGCCTTTTAGTTGGAGACTTGGTAAGCTATCTTATTTTGATAAATACGTAGAACAGGATCTGAATGGTTTGCCAATTGATTGAACACAGTGAAAATCGTGAAATATTCACTGATATTTCAAGGACGGTCTGAAACTAATTGGGTAGCTTAAATATCACAAGTGTGAAAGTGGCAAATATGTCATGCGAAAATAAGTAATTGCACCCTGACTCTCAGTTGGCTACCACGAACACAACACACATTGGATTGACTTCAACGTATACTTCCAGTCGTCAGGTGGCAACCTTCTAAGCCACGAAGTTTCACCCACCAGGATAGTCTCGGGCTCAGATCGCACATACAGGAGATGACCCACATGGAGAAGTAGCCAAGGCACTTACGTAAGCCTTGTCCTTTGTGAACATGCGTTGTGCCATGATAGGCATGATCGCGTGTGATATAAGTGCTGGTGAGTAGAAAAGCTGTGGCGTGGTATAGGCGGCGTGTTCTGACGAAGGTTCTCATGACGACGCATGTTGTCGAATAGGATCATGCGGTGTGGTAAGTGTGTGGGAGTCAGGGCGTCAGACAGCGATGGCTCCTCCATATCCCCTGAGTAAGTAAATCCTGGTGTGTGCGTTATGAGGGCCAGGTCGTGCTGTGGCGCGCGAAGACGGGTACGCCGACCCGTCAGCCAATGCGCCCACTCCCAGATCAGACAACTGACTGGCTCGGATTGTGGTTTGATTTTCGGGGTAGGGGAGAGAGTGAGGTCAACGGTTCAGCGCATTTCCCTCAGTATAAGCAAGCTGACGCGTTTGAAACTATCACGGTGCGCTAAAAGCCGTGGCTTGGAAGGTTGCCAACTGACGGGATAACTCGGACCGCGTGGTCAGTCCAATGTGTGTTTTGTGTGGAGTGGCTGACTGGCGGACTGAGAGTCAGGCTGCAATGGCTCCTTCTTAATGTGGCCTTTATGACACTCCCACTCCGTGGGATCCAAGCCAGGTGTGGTGGTACACCCAGGGGCGGCTCCGGCCGCGCCAGCCACCTGCACCCTCTCCCATCTCCGGTCTTTTTGACTCTGTCTTGAAACCGGGCTCAGGTGGAGGATGAGAGAGTGCGGTAGATGCAGCGCAAGGCTACTATCACTTTAAACTAATTCACGCGCAAGTCACCGTCCCTGCACCACCTGGTGTGGAGCATATGGTGGACCTCGTCGAAATCGACGGTCGAACTGTCATGTGTTAGCAGTGCTGGCAGTGCAGGCGGATGTGACGAGTGTACGTTGGGGCGCCGGGCCTTTATGCACCTGTGACAGTGTGATGGATTCGCAAGTGACCGGCCAAGCCGATACGTGAGGCGAATGTACGATCGCAATGGAGCCAGGTTTGGATCGAGTCCCCATGGGTGGTGGTTGTGTTGTTTGAAGGTAGTGCTTGAAGGGACTTCGGTGGTTGGAGTAGGGAAAGCGGTGATGTTTGTGGAGCTGGCCGAGGTGATCAATGCGGGATTGCGGTAGCGAGAATGGTGCCCAGGATTAACGGTGGCGCGGCGTCGGAAATGCGATCGCCAGTGGGCATTGAGCCCAGACAGGTGTTCACATAGCCAGTAACAAGTATTTTCCCATAACTGTTGATGGAAGAAATGTGGCTACTATTCGTTCTCAGAAGTGCTGGTCAGTACGTGACCAGTTGAGTGGACTGTAAATTTGGAGCTCAAAGGCGAAGTGGAGATTTCCACATCGTTACTGCAAGCAGACGAGATGTGTACATGCCAATCCCCTGGGAAATCGGGACCAACTGGACACGAACGCAGGTTTCAACGTGCAGAACGTTAAACTCTCCTTCTCGTCAAGAAACTGACTCCAAATATGTTCCATTGGCTGCCATTGGCGGACAGCGTCAGAGATGCTAGAAGTCATTATTGTAGTGCTGATTCCTCTTTTCGCCAATTATTCTCGGGAAGCGATTACTACGTTTGTGCCGATCGGGTGAAAGATAACCACAAAAGCTAACCGTATTCTGCGGAACACAAGAAATCAGAGCCTGCGACATGCGAAAAACTAGTTAAGCACACGCTACCCAGAATGGTGTTACCAGAGAGAGTGCAGAAACAGGAAAGAATCATCCGCGTGGCGTTACGCTGATGGTGTGGCCCTCGTGTCTGTGCTAGTCTCTCGGCTGGTTGTGGCAGTGGTCTTCAATTGTTGTATTGTCGATCATAGCCTTGTTATTTAACACTCAAAATAATGAACACATTGCTAAGCAATATATTAAGCTGTAGAAAACGAGTGCACATTTGGTTAATCCGCCGACGCAAGTGTCTATACGCTAATTTGCTATGAAATCAGTTTTAATTAAGCCGTGATACCCATGAAAACACTCAAGTAGTTCGATTATTCATCGTCGGGCCCGGTACTATAAGTGAGGTTAGAGCAGCAGGAGTTTAAAGATTCAACAAACAGCAAGTGTGAGGGGAGAGGGTTGATTGCGTTCAGAAATCTAGTTCTGTCAGGGGTTTAGACGGGCGTGGGGGTGGGTGGGTGGGTGGGTGGGTGGGTGGGGGGAAGAGGGGGCCAGGCAGAAGGTGTCTGAACATTGGTTACGCCTCTGTCTCTTCACTGTACCGCGACTGGCAGGTGTGAACGCGTATGCTGATTCATCTTAGGCGAAGAGTGCCTTGGAGCCTGTATGAGCGCTTTATGCGAGCACAAGGTTGCGTTGACTACTGCCTTTGCCATTGCAAGTATCAATTTTTGCAGGAACTTGGAGTGTCCAACCGGCATTTTATAAATGACTGGTTGACGTCTACCCCGCGACTGCCGTCAACTAAGTTGGTCAAATTTGCCCTGGAGATTGGCTTTTCCATGCCCCTATTATACTGTATAGGCCTGGCGATGAATACTCGAAAACGTACGTTTGTCGAAGTTGACTTCGTAAAATCTATTTTGTGTGCAGGTCGCCTCCGAATCGATTACTATCTGTTCTTACCAGCTGACTGTTTGCTGAACTGAACACCCTCTAACGAGAACTAAACGGAAATTAAACAGTGTGAACGAGTTGGCCTACGTGGTGGTCATAGCGTGGTTTGACCATAGGACATGTCGGCTAAATCGTCCATGCTGAACTACAAGTATTTTTGAATTCACCATCCATGTGTATTGTGATACCGTTTAACGCTACTTACTTCGTGAAGTGGGCAACAGTAGAGTGTGAAAAGAACACTGGTATGTTTTTTTGCCAAGGCATTCCGATTGGTGACAATGGCTACGGTATTTTATCGACGGACCTTGTACAATTCATCGAAAGCGCCCGACGGACGGCACCCGCAGCCTTAATGGCCAGTGAAATTGCCACATAATAATTATATAAAGGCATCTTTGCATATATCAAAACCCTTCCCTTTACTGCTGTTCCGTCAAGGACAGTCAGAAGTAAGTTGAACTGAGAGATATGGCCCTAAAGGCCGTAGACACGTTGGTGACTGAACTTCTCAGAACTCGGAAACGAGGCCTCCACATTTGAGCATTTTACGCTGACCTACAGCTTTCAAACTGTTGGTTTCCTCTGTTTTTTTTTTGGTAGGAGCACAATAGCCGGGTCCCGGAATAAAAGCAATGCAATCGGGTGCAAGCAGCCCAGAAAGTAAAAAAAGCAAACCAAACCCCTCTCGCGATGACAAAGCAAAAACCTGTGATCTTAAACTGCCCAAGACAACCTACTGTAAGCATATGAGTAGCAAAATCAAAGACGTTTTAATTGGGACCCGGCTAATGTGCTTCCACCCCCCTTTTACCTCGATCCTCATTTACAAGATTCTGGGGTAAGTGGTGGCTAAGGGAGGTAACAGAACCTACCATTGCCACCTTCTCTTTAAAACACATTTGCAACAAGACAAACATGTGCCTCTGGCCTGAAAAAACGGTCATACATTCACTTAAATATAATGTATTAAATTTGATCTGCATTGTCAATCTTGTTTATTTGGTTCGGGTTAGCAGAATTCTCAGAGTTATTTTAGTCCCATTCACTGAACCATAAAACATTAACGCATGCAAGATAAGCAACAGATTATTCGCTTTCTCGGGCAGGTCTCAGATCCCTCGTCAGAGAAATGGACGGCAGTGCAGATAGTTGTCACCACCAAACGAAACTAAACTGGTAGATTCTCAATTAGTGTCTAAATACCGCAGTGCATTTAGGTCGTAACTCCTGACAGAGGGGGTCATGGAGCCAGCAGATTTTCCCACTACGACCGGAAAGGCTTGCAGTCCTGTGCACGTAACAGTCGCCGAACTGCCGGAAAAGAGAATGAAATAGGGACATTTTTACGCAATAAGAAGCTATCGCCTAGATGTCTGCCTGACATCGTAACGAACCAGCAATACGGCGAGACAGACGTTGGCTGGCATTTTCGTTCCTTTTAGAAACTAGCGTATTCTGCGACCTCACACCCTTCCTTATCAGCTCCCTTGGCAGCACAGATGAGATTATTGCATCAAATTCAGGATATAATCCCTGGGTCGCGAGAAGGTACATTTATTGCTGCGTAAAGCACACGTATGACAAAGGGGGCAGCGATGCGATCTACCTACACTCTTTGTACTGCAGGCTAGCCACCATCGTTGGTGCAGACTCGTCGGTCAACCCTCGCGCAACAGCCACGAATACATCCCCATTTAATGGTTCGATCAAAACAAGTAGACTACACAGTTGGCATACACTTTTGGATACCCCCATTCTAGTTGTTCGATCAAAACAGGCAAAATACACTTTGCGCACCAGTAGAGTCACGGGGACACTGTACAGATTGACTTGTAGCGAACAAGCTGTCCTAAACATAGTTCTTATTGTCAGGAAGACATCTAGGCGACATCTAGGTGTAAAATTTTCCCTATTTCATTTGGTTTTCGGGCAGTTCGGTGAGGGAGAGTTGTGTCTACTTAATGACAATCTGCCAGGTGGTAATTTTAGCCCGACTTCTTAAATATCGTTCCGGATCTATGTTTATGAATAAACACGTTCCCATCCCTACAACGTATGGTCCTAGAAAATGAGCCCTGTGAGTCAGATATATTGGGTTCAGAAAGCTAACCAGCACTCACTGGTCACAACTCTCTTGTTATAGTACAAAGTATACGCTTCGGAGAGCGGAATTTTCTGGCAGGTATCTAGTTGCAGTGCGAAAAATGATCGTCCGTTGTAGCTTGGAAGTCCATGTCGACGCATGAATATCAGTAACCTTAATGAATAACTACGGAATAATATAGGGAAATCTTAGATGGTCCTTCCTGATGTACATACCGTTGTCATCCAGCCATATTCCAAGCTAGGGTCTGGATAAGTCGGTATTCCAACGTGAACACCTTTGTCTTTCTGGGCTAAGGAACACGTTATGTTATTTAATTCCGAATCTGCGGACCTGTCTTATGTGACCTGGAAGATAAGTTAACAGTGTTGCATCCCCATCCATTTAGTTATCCTATAGAAAATTATCATCCCGTTGTGACCTGGAGCTAGGTAAGATACCATAGCAAGCGCCGAAACAACCTCTGGGAAAATCGAAGATCAATTAAACGTAATTTGATTTAAAAAATTCAAAAGACAACATGGCGAGCATACGCGCTGCTTTCGATAACTTCTCTTCAGGCCAGTACAGTTATAGAGAAACGTTAGAAGGCAGTAGACATTTAAAACCTGAAATAGATTATGTTCGTCCGTTTGTGTGGGTTATCTGAGAAATGTGCATAGGGGGGAGGATGATAATAGACTGTGTGATAGGCGACGATAAGTGTTTGGAAGAGCCGTTCTAGGAGAAGGGGGAGGACAGAGATGGTGCGGGGGATGCATGCAATTAAGCGGCCGAGGACAGAAATGGCGCGGGGGATGCATGCAGTTAAGCGGCCGAATTTGATTTACTTCCTTTACCCTTGCGACATGGGAATCATGCAAACCTTTAACTATACTATTGGTTTTAAATAGCTTGAGATACGTTAAAAATACATTTCTGATCCATTACCATTAACCGCATTCCTCCTTCCCTGGCTAATAGGCATTCAGTTGTCCTATTCGATCGATGTTACATTTTTCTACCTCTTATGTAATGTGTTGTTGTCTTGCCAATTCAGATCGGGAATATTGACTCCATTCGTTGATGAATGTTCACCGATCACTTATGGCACTCACTTGTCCCCTTCTGCCTTGAGGCTCACTCCCGAGCTTCGCCAGCAGCCGCAAGGCGGATAGTATTAGAATAGGCAGATGAATATGGCTGTAAAAGACAAGGGTATGGATATGATCAGTTGACGACGGTTAACAAGCCATAAATTGTCATTCCAGTCTCCCTCGTCTTTGTTGGCTATATTCATCTGCCGCTCTGTCTAAAGTCAGAGCGGAACGAGTGAGTTCTGTTGGCGCTTGGTGAGCCTTCATCAACGAATGCAATCAACTGACTGACCGAATGAGAGCAGGCTGATGCATGAGAGTGGGTGAGAGATCGAGGGAGAGAGGGAGAGAGAGTAGCTGTCAGTACAGGAAATCAGCCAACATGGTATTGCTCCGTATTTTCACAATAAGGGCAATATAACGCGCTTTTAAGCTATCTTGAGGTAATAATATTCGTGACTTAGATGGTTGCCAACTGTAAGGTGTGTGAAGGAAATGACAAAGGTAAAAAACCAGTCTATCGGGAGTTCCACTTCTTATAGTGTACTTCCTTAGCGATAAAACACTTTACGCAGACAAAAGGAAATAGACCGAATTGTTTTTATAAAAAGTATTCCAATTTTAGGAGGAAGTTTAATCAGAGGCTACGTAGGTTATACTTAATCAGCCATTTTGCGTACTTTACAGGATAACATGAATAAGGGTAGGTGGGGTTAGGAGGTGAGCGGAGTTATGCCCAGTAACTGCCTTTGATCGTTTACGTGGCAGTGTTTAATCGGGTAACTGCAGAGACAGCAACAAATGTTTTCTTACCTACAGACAACAGGACTCTCGGTTCGTATATTTACGGTTGCCTTAGTCGCCAGGATTCCTTTATTTAACGACTTTATACGGTAATACGATACCCGACAAAGACATCAGGATGACTTTTTAAAGTCTGCGTCAAGTACCGAGTTTACCCCGTATTCCTAAATGAGGCCTGGGTTGTTATTGACTATACCTTTTACTGAACATTACAAGAGCTGTTTCTTTCCCTCCTTCCAAAATGCAAGACCTCCAAATCACTTCCACAGGAAAAAGTGAAAGTAAAAACTACCGTGTGGTTGATCGCTGACTTTCATCGATGATGCCGGAGCCTTGCGGGAAGCGCCTCAAGACTTGGGGCCAAAGATGGACTGTCAGTGGCTGCAAATTGTTTGCATATCACCTCGTTTCTCGAGACTGTCGGGTGCAAACGTATGGCAAGGGATCGTTCTATAATATATGTTCTGTTATGCTTGTCCAAGCATGATTTTAGACAACTCAAAATATGTTTCATTTAGACGAAAGAGCGTACAGGCATCTGAGGAAACCTTTGCGTCCAGCGTTCTTAGTAGAGCTGTAGCACCCGAAGCGCGTGCATCTGAGTTTCCCCAGCTGTGGCCAATCAAAAGAGAGAGAAAGAGAGAGAGAGAGAGAGAGAGAGAGAGAGAGAGAGAGAGAGAGAGAGAGAGATTAGCACCACCATGGACTGTCACACTCGCACGACCATTGACGGATCAGCGTGCCAGAATGCGCCATAGAAAAGTGGCCGCCACAGAAACCCCGGGAGCCGACTAGCGCACACTCGTGTACATGTATTCAAGCGGTGCCCCTGATGAGCCTAAGGCCATTAATTAGACCCCTCTTCCTCAATTACGTATTTTACGCCTTTTTGAGATTTCCAATGGGCTTAAACCTACCTGAAGAAGCCTCTTAACCTTGCTTATTTTCCTTTAAACAGTCACCAGGATACTCAAAACAGATTTCACGAAAAAAAGTGACGACTTTATAAATTTTAATTTTCCTTCTTATTTAAAGAAGCAACTTCAAAGGACTAAACTACTATTGTTGAAGGATTAATCCGCATATTAAGCGCTTTTCTTGAACGCAAATAGTTTTACCTTGAACGCTGTCATGTTCCTACGCATTCAATGACTTGTGGGTACTTGCTGTATCTTCTGGTTCTGAAATTCCAAAATGTAAATAAGTGAAATTCTTTGTTGATTAAAATACCAGTAGACACGGAAGTGCGAACCCCCACAACCACCTCCGGTAATAAGGGTTCAAATAAGCATAAGGCCAGGTTTTAGTAAGTTATCACCCAAAAACCTAAACCCAACTCTAAGCAAAGCCGTAGTCCTGACCCAAATCATAACGCTTACCTTAAACCCTCTGGTAATTAGTGCACGGGATCCAGAGTAGAAGGTCAAGGTTCGTTTTCCTTGTGCTGGCCTGCTAAACAGAATCTGCCCAACTGCTGACGTTTTTTGAGCGAAACAGATCGTTACTGAGGTATTTTTGTAATAAGTAAGTACCCTCTTCCCGTTCCTGCAATATTCTCAAGCTGACAGAATAGCTGAATGAGGCCTTTAAGAGGCTCTGGACTCTATGCTGGTTTCCCATGTCGGTTCTTACATATCATTAAGTAAAACGTGTATTCCGTTCAAGTTAGTATCGGCAAGCTAGCGTGCTTGCATAATTACTGATGTCAAGTTTGGCGAATGTACGCTTCCACTTATTCATCATCAGGCCTTTATATAAATTAGGGTAGAGTAAAACAATTTTGAACAACCAATAAACATTAAATATTGGTAGCGAGTTGACGAGGTCACAGCTTAGTCCTTCCATTGCGACTGAGAGAAGACTAGTGTTCCCAAGCGCTCCACTTCTTCGCCTTGAAGGCACGGATAGACTGTCCTTTCAGACCTCTTCAATGTGCATCTAAACCTTTACGTGCTCCTGTGTGGCAGGTTATATTGGTCGAACAACAGGCATCTATCCAAGCCGATGCGCGAGCACCATCCTGCCTGGCTAAATCAAGGTATGGTAGCATCCATCTCTAGCGCAATTATGGCCCCATTGGTTGACAGTGGTTACCGGGTCGACGTCAACCAAGCTTTCCGTGTCATCTATAAATTGACGACGAAACACTCAAAGTTCCTGCGTCAGTGGCTACTTGCGACGGCAGAGGTAGTGGCCACACGGTTAACCAAACCAACCTTTTGTTTGCAAAATGGTTTATAGTGGCTCCAAGGCTTCCTTGGCTGAAGACGAACTCAGCATGCGTGTTCACATCTGCCACGTCATACTAGAGCGACGAAGCAGAAACCTAGCTAATTTTCAGACACCTCCTTCCCCCGTCCTCTGCCCCATGATAGGACTAGGCTTTGACCCCTGACCTCTGTTTACTACATGTTTGAACTTTTGTCAGTCTACCCTCCCTTATATTACTCTAAGGGTCTGATGATGAATAATCGAAAGCGTAAGTTCGCCAACCTTGACTTTGTGGCATCCCACGAGCATGCCATCCTGGACCCTGACTCGGATAGCACATCGCCAAATAACCCTCCGAACTTTAGTAGCATCTCTAGATGTGACATTAAGCTATAAGTAAAGTCGGCAGCCATACAGTAAGACGGCTTAAACCTGTCGAGAAAAATGGCTACTTACAGATGCGATACGAGGTGAATGCAATCTGTGCGCGGTATAATACTATGGCTAGTTAGCACACACTGAATCCTAGTCAGAGCAACTATTCTATAGTCTCGAGCCCGTGACTCGTTTCAAATGAAATGGCTGTTTGTGGTCGAAAGCCTACGAGGTGCACACCGTTTGATACCCAACTATAGCGAATCACTGCCTGTTCGAGGGAGGCTGCAAGCATCACAAAGTTCCTCACATAGTATGGTTTAGAAACCAAGGTTTTTGCCTTACCAAAACTTCATGTTAGAAATGAGGAATTGCTCTTGTTGGCATAAAGTCAGTGGGAGTCAAATAAGTCTGGTTAGGTTATTGAGCTTACGGACAACTGTTCATTCCATCACTGTGCACTCAAACCTCCACAGGATGCCGAATTGCTGGGCATACCATCGATATCTATCGGTTTCCAGATTACAGTTCTACTGACTGAACTGAGTGCTGCAGAGAAATTTCCTGCTGAGAACATGTATTTGCTAGGGCAGAGCTCCAGTCTATGCAGCCCATACTAAGGAGAAGCAACCACCACTTGTTCCATGTTCACGAGAACCCGGAGTGAAGAACACGGTCCAAGAGGGCACTACCGAAACCTTGATTTGGACTGTTGCAACTAAAGTTGAGAAATGCCATTTTTTGGCTCTCCCGACGGGAAGTAGATAGGCAGCGTTCGGTTCCTGTCGAAAAATAAACACATTTCACCATGTCCGCTGAATTATTCCATACCACCGAAGTGGATGGAAGCTATGCTGCATCGCTGACACTGGGTTTTACTAAAATCCCATTTACCGTCAATTCGCATTCCAGTTTTACTTGGGTTGGACTAACGGATGATAACGAAGTGCTTTTCTGCACGCTAATAATTCCTACAACTGCGACTTGCAGATTAACATTGCGCAGTTAAAACAATGCGCATCAGGTGTTGACTAAGCGGGACCAAGCGTTTTGATGTTATTTCCGACACCTCATGCAATGCTGACTCGGATACTAGGTAGGAGCAAAAGTTCTGCAGCAATTGTAATAAACATTATTTTTGCAAGTTTTTTTGAAGTTTTTGTCCATACACGTCCGTTTGATGTTTTGTCCAAAGCTTCACTGTTTATGAAGGTTTTAACATTTTTTACCTAGTGTTCCAATCTCAGCTTCATTCCTCTACTTCAGATGTCTTTGAATAAAAATGAGCTTTGAATCCTGATTCGCCATTGTTGAAACGAAGGCGTTCGACTAGGGAAGCTCCGGAGGAGATCTGTGATGCCAAAGACGAAAGGGTCATCCATGACAAAACTGTTATTCATTGATACAAGCTTTGAAACTCCGGCGACATCAATTTGGAAGACCAGCTTCGTTTTGGGCCAACCATCAGAATTGGACAATGATCATTTTATTTCCCTACTTGAAAATGAACCGTCGTCGAGCAGGCGCGATTTGGGAACAGTATTTGGAGTCGATCGCACAACGGTTTTGCATCAGAATAAGAGGACCGACCAAGACACGGAAGACTGGAATGGCCATGTCTGACTTATTAGCCGTCATCAGCCAGCCATACCCAGCCCAGGTGTTGTGGCACCCGAGGCTTGAAATCGCGACCTGTTAGTTAGAAGTTCAACGCTCTACCCAATGCGTCACGAGCTCTTTGTCTTGCCGGTTTCGATCAGGAATAAGTAGGCGCTCACCGATCGGTTACAGGACTCGTTCCGCTTTGCCTCACTAGTAGCTAGAGATATAGGCAGAAGAACATGACCGCCAAAGACAAGGTAGACTGGAATGGCCATTTCTGGCTTATTAGCAACTTGTATCAACTCGGCTTTATCCATAAGAAGCCCCATCAAGACCCATAGAAGCTGACCGAAGCAAAAGCCAGTCAGCACACTGAAGTTCGCTGCCAGTTGTTGCAAAACCCTTTGAACGATCGATTCCGGAAGCGCATTGTGACGTTTAATGAGAAATGGATTTACCTGTCAAGCACAACCGATAAAAGAAATGAGTCCCAAAGGATCAGGCTATTGCATCAGACGTGGGTAAAAATCGGTTCAGCTAGACGGTAATGATCTGTGTTTAGTGTTAGACGAACATGAACTCGCTTTGGGGCCTGACGACTACTCAATGTACGGAAAAATGCCCATCCACTTGGTAGTTCATAGGTACGTGGGGAAACGTTGAGTGAAACCACACGAGACAAGATTCATAAAGACAGAAACGGTTGTGAATTTGCACTTACGTGGGATTACTCAGTCCACATATCCTTGAACAGGCAGAAGTACAGACAGAGAAAGCTGGTTTTTTTGTTGACTGACTACTACGCCAACTGACGCACCGCCAAAAGGACAATTTCCGAAATCCGATTTAAGGCTCGATGTAGCTCGAAGTGCCCGGAATGACAAAACACGTTTGCCTTTTTCTTGAAGCGCCTTAAGCAACTCCAACAATGAGAGGGTTTTATTAGGATTTTTGTTGAACAGTTCATATAACAAAAGTAAAAAACAAATATCTACTCTGAGGGGAGAGTCAGGGAGGGATTAGATGCTTAGGACGGTAGAAATATGCTGATCCATGCTTTGAATTCTCTACGCAGCCACCATGCGCCATCCGCTCGAAGAAAACCTAAAATTATTCAAATAGAAGGCAAGTAGATGAAGCCCAGTGAGCCATAAGGAAATAACAGTAGACGTTGTTGCTACGGGTCGAATCTTGGTTTACAGAATGCTTATTTTAACGAGCTAAAACATAGAGAAAGTGTTCAACAATTCTCTTATCTACGCGAACGCTAACTTTTTTCATCTAAATAGTCTTTGAGAATACCGCAGTATCGGCGAAAATATAATAAAAAAATCGAACTACTGTCTCAGTGACGGTGATGCACTTCACGTAAACCCCGACTAAGGAGAGTCGTGACATGTTAATACGTTTACAAGCACGAGGTACGAACCAAACAGGTCCACCAATGAGCAAATTATTAGTTTTTTTTGTCTACGGGCTTTAGAACAGTAGAGCGGTGGAAGTCCCAGATCCACAATGTCGTGGTCGTGTCGTTTGAAGGGCAAAATTGCGCTCAAATCGATAGTTCTGACAGGCCCAACCAACCCAGCGTTCAGCGAGGCCACATTGGGGGGGAGGGGTTATACGACTGTCCACCGCACATTCTAGGCGTAAAAACATTCCCCAACGATGCCTTCAGAAGAGACCGGTAGCGGTCGCAAAGCTTATCTTCCTCTACCTCTGAACCCCATCAGAGTTGCTTGGACGTTCCCTTGTGCGTCTTTTACATCTCCTCCCAGCAAGTGAGAGCTGCCAGGCGTTCGCCTGTTAGATGCTAACATCTCATCATGCAGACGTAGATTGGGCGTGGAACCCGGGAAGCTAGCTGGTGATTATTAAAACTCATGCATAATAACAATATGCGGGGAAGAGGACTGACGCAATGTAAATGGATGAATATAGGACTTGACGAGTAGGTTATAAGATTTCAAAATCAATCGTTAATCCATGGGTTTTAAAAATTGGTGCAATTGAATAAAACTTCAAACAAAAACGCTTAGTTATAACAGGCAGCCCATACAGGGACGCGCAGACAATCAGTCTTAGCTGCTGGGAGACTATAAGGTCAGTATAACTCGTTTCATGGAGCATCGGTGTTAGCCTAGATTTCACAATCAAACCATGCGCGGTGTGTAACGGCAAAGGATCTAAGGTCAGAGGCCCATGCATCACTGTCAGGAATCGAGAGAGTATTATTCTGAGCACGGAAATATGAACCCCATGTTACAAGCAGCTTTGCTGTACATGCAGGGGGGGGGGTAGGGGATAGGAGGGTTAGGATCAAGGTTAATAGGGTTAGAGTTACCTTTAGGGCTTGTGTTAGAAAATATAATAAGTCCCCCTTGGAAGTTGGCGCAAGGTCCCTTGCGATACAAGACAAGTTCATATTTCCCAGTTTGGGTATTTTTGATGATTCGAGCAAAGACGTCTGTATCTGATAATCATTCGGCATGCATACAGTGCGTAAGCTGACATGCCTGCACTTCACTCTTTCAAAATACATTTGTAAATATATTTTAAAACGCAGTCCGTAACCGATCAGTGAGCGCCTGTCTACCAGTGTAAATATTGCCGATCTAAACGGTTGCGGAGGCGGGAACTGCAATCGAGTCGCGGCCAAACACGAAAAGAGCACGTGACGACGAGCCCGTGGCTCAATAGCTGCTGTTGGGCGTCTAATCAACAGGTCGTGGGTTTGAGCCTCGGTTGGTGCACCACCGGGGGTCGCGGCTGCATGAGTCAGAAATGACCACTCCAGTCCCCCTTGACTTTTTCGACAATGTTCAGCTGCCTATACTACTAGCCGCTGCACGGCTGCTGGTTGGGCGCATGAGTGGGCCCCCAAGGCCGAACGGGAGGAGTGAGTCCCTTAATCGATCGGTGAGCACCCATCCACCAAAAGCAGTCACTTATGGCCTGCTATTCGCAGATATCATTTCGGGTGTCTTACCTGACAGCGAACTTGCAGCGTGAAATCTTTCAAGCCGACGTCGGCGAGGCCCAATTCACCAAGGTATTCTTAGGAGAGATGTGAGAAATAACACTCCTGAACATTATTTCGAACTTAACGTTGGACACGTAGAATTTGCTTTGGATGTACTGTCGGCCGGAGTACAATGTAACCCTTTCTGCATTTGCCCTTTTGCCGAGAGATCCGAAGAACAAATATGTATCGAATACCTCCTCGAAGTTCGTTAAGCTTAGTGACCAAAGGTAAAAGCACGATAGGAAAAAATGCAAGAAAGTACAGTAGTTATGTTGTACACTGCGGTTCTTCGCTTCATCAGAAGCCCTATCGAAGGAATGCTTGACATGCTCAAAATATCTACAATCACAAAAACTATCAGAAACAAACTTTACTAATGCTCACACCATTTTATCCAGGAACGTACGGCCCAACTGTGCGGTCGAACCTTGGCGCCCTCGCCGACGCTGTGCCGTCTTAAGACGAGGATATTATAGGTATCCTCGGTAGTTTACGAACCCATTAGCAACTTGAGCGCAAAATAGTTAATTTCAGATACATACGAAACCCAAAGAGTGCAAGGTAGTAGTCCCTGACGGCGCCCCATTATATATCTGTAGCACTGTAAGTACCTCTACTCTACCGTTCTCAAGACCTTAAAAAGTGATATAGAGGTTCCCTTATCTGTCTGTTACCTATGTTCATAACAGTTGAGATGTTCATTACTCATATACAAGCGACTACTACCGCCGTTACTGCAGATGCCGGTGATCAAAAGCACCAGGGTTCTTACAAATGCTCTTTGAGTGTAAAACCTGTGGAGTGAAGGATAATGGGTTAATATAATAAGAAAGAAGGACTATAGGAAGTTTAAATTCCAGATGCTCAAAACCCAACCGATAAAGACAGAGAAAGAACTAGAAAACACCTTACTATTTTATCGTTAAATATTGTTAGATGCTCTGTGGAATTTACTAAAATGCCAAACTAAGACGCTCAGTGAAAACAAATGTGTCATCCAGGATGGTGTGGAGAAAAATCATTAGCTACGTGGAGACTATAAATTCTACATTACGATCTATTTAAATTTTACTTCGCGATGGGTTGGCAGCAACATTCAATCTTGCGAACCACAGTCTCAATTAGCATTTATGATGACTTACAACTGTAAAAAGATAGCAAGAAACCTCTTTAAATATCACCTTAAAGATTTATTCCTCCGATTTGTTGAATGAACTGCTATTCAAAACATTTATCCGGACTCCACGTATCATGTGCTCCGTTTCAAGGGTTTGGTCGCAATCTGGTGGCGGTTGTATTATTACGTAGGCATTTCCGTTTGGCTTCTTTTTTACTGGATTCATTAATAAAATTACATCCAGGACTTCGCCGAAGGATGCAAAGTGAGTCCTTAGGTCTCCAATGGTGATTTTACTTGTTAAACCAGCCAAGGATAATTTGAGAGGGCTCTCGGGTTTTTCAACAGCCTGTTGTTTTGGGTTTAGCTGCTGATCTCTTGGTAGATTTGGTTGCTGTTGTTGTTGAATGGGATCGATGGAAACCTCGAGTTGGAGCCTCGGCGGTATTGGCTCCGAGGCCAGCTTCTGTTTGTTATTGCCTTCGGTGAGCCTGAAACATTTTCAAAATGGTTTTAATCCAACATCACCAATAGGGCTGCGAGAAGTCAAGCGCGAGACTTGTAAGATGCCAATTTAACTGAAGGTAACAACAATGACGAATCAGTATCGTAAAGAAAATTGAGTTAATCTCTGGAAAACTCACTTTATTGAGGTGTCTTCTGCGACATCAGATGAATTATACTCCTTGACATTAAATACGAGCCCCAAGTATGAAGTGTTCCGCATGGAGGACTTGGCTCCGACCTTTTTCAGCCTCAATGAAATGAAGCCACGTCCGCAGGGCCCGTTTGATGAGGGATTTGTAATAAAATCCACCGCGAGTACCTCTCCGAAGCGTGAAAAGTATGTCTTTAAAATGCCGGCAGTGATGAAGGGCTTCAGGCCATCTACAGATATGTCAAGAAACTCTCCTGAGCTCCTAGCAGCTTTCCTGATTTTGCAAGTGTTTTTGCTGTTGCGACGGTTTTTGTGCTCGGTCCTGTGGCCTTTGTCGTTGTTTCTGAACGGACTCGCCTAAGAGGGCGGGCTTCTGCTTCGAAAGCAGTGTGTTACCGTTTAACTTTTGATTGTTTTTGTCCTTGTGGAGTCTGAAGACAGAAAGAATTAAACAAAATCAATGACCACGAACAGATGCGAAGGCTGTGGGAAGCATACAGTCCACCTTGTCGAAAAGACGAAGCAGAATTCACTAGAAGACAACTCAGTTACGAGCAAAGACCGAGTAAAAGCGCTATCACAAAGACAGAAAAACTAACCTATTGGAAAACCACCTCTTTGATTTATTTTCTTTGGCATCGGCTGACTTACACTTCCGAACGTTAAACCTTAATCCGCATATAACGTGTTCCGCCTCAAGGACCCGACTCGGATCCCCGGTCGGTCGAAGTGTGATATAGCCACTTCCAAGGTGCTTAGTTTTGGTGTAATGCATGAACATAAACACGCCGAGCACTTCACCAAACAGTCCAAAGTAGGTCTTCAAGAGTTCCACGGTGATTTCAGACTTCACACCCGCCACGTATAATTCAAGAGAGTCCGGTGTTTGGCCGAGAGCCCGATGTTCTTTCAAGTCCTTTCGCTGTTGTAATTTGTGCTGTCGTTTTAGCTTCTGTTCCTGCAGTTTCGAGGCCGTTCCCATTCTCGGGCTTCTTTCCGCCGTTTTCGTCGCCGCAGGTTCCTCTTTTGCTTTTTTTGTTCCCGCTTCTGTTGTGCTTTCAGTTCTTTTTCCTGTTGCCGTTGCAACTGCTCCTGCTGAGCGGGCTTGACTGGACTGGAAGACCTTTGTTTCGTAGTCCCAAGTGGATGGTCCGGAAGCCCAGGCTCCAGCTTAAGCTCCTGTCCGGACCTATGCAGGAAACAAATAGGCAAGTCTATCTTTTGCCTGTACAGAGGAGAACGCGCCTGCCAACAGGGAATGCAAACTGGTTCGCCACGCATGCGCCACTTGAAGATGCACACTAGCAGTGGACCGGCAGCCAGGCAAGGTGTGCATACTTCGGGCTAACGCATCCGGGGATACAGTGTGTGCATCGAATTATCGGAAGTCAATTTTGAGCCCTATCCTGACCCCATCCTGTCATCAAGCTATTTATAGATACATCTGCACCCACGTTATACAACAACGGTATATTGCAATCACATAGGAGCATACTTCCTGTGATAATTACGTAAAACATTTCTAGTGAGTCTGCTACGTCTTCGGATAGCTACTTGCTTTGTTGCATGCAATGTTCTTTTTATATTCGTGAAATGTACTCGAACTTTTGTAAACAGTAGGGAATTAAAAGGCGTGCGCATATGATTACCTTAATAAAACGAACCCAACTGATGCGTTATTAAAAAGACAATGGTTCACGAAGGAATAATGTCTACGTAAGTAAGTAGGTAGGTAAAAGAGACAACAGATTGCTTCTGACGAACCTCACCTTTCGGACGTAATTAGACTGGCGACGTTTGTCAGCGCAGAGAACGTCTGATTGTGGGAAATGTCTTGCAAACAGACATTTATCCCGGTCGCAACTTTCTCCGACCTCTGATCAACGAGGAGACGCAATTCGCGCAGTTGCAAGCTTATCTGTAAATGGAAGGTTCCCTTGCGTACAATTTAAGGGGTTCTCTCGGATGTGGGGAGAAGGGTTAATAATATGACGTAAATGTCTCTTTTGCGGACAAAAACTGGCAGTCGAGCATGCATGTGTCGAAGGGTGAAAGCTTTCAAAGTGGTCAAGCTGCCATCTCAGAAGATAGATATATACTACAAGGACAGCTCCTCCACGGAAGTTTGACGGGAGTAAGCCGTTTATCTTATCTACACAAATGTTTGGGGGGGAGATGGGACGCGCCTCCTCAGACCCACGGGTTGGTCTCTCGAATCGTCGGCTGATAACCTCATTGTTGCCCTCACACACAGTATCTAAATTTTCTCATTAAATATTAACTGAAATTCTAAAATGAACTCGTGAAAAGAAACGATTACTTAAGCCAGGCTGTAATATTGACCACTTTGAAAAACAATGCAGTATATTTTAGTCATGCCACGGGGCGGGCTTTTGAATGATTCATGTTTCGGTCCCTAGTAAAAACCGCACCTGATTAAAAGGACTTATTAAAGATAATGAATTCTTCACATTTCTATTCGAGATTTTTTTATGAATTCGAACCGGATTCGTTCTGGTATCAGACCAGAACCTGATCAACAGATAGGTTGAGGTCTTGAGAAGGTTTTACGGTTCTTGAAACACAACGTGCAATTGCACCGGTACCCAGGGTTTCCCTACATTTTTCTAAGCTATTAAGGAGTTGGTCATGCATGTGGAAGATGTTGAACAATTCACAAACACCACCAAAACTAGCCATTTGCCAGCCTTAAGAAGACTCACGATAATAAACTACAAAATTCGTCTAAAAAATTTGAAGACATAATTTTCTAAATAATTAATAAAAAGGAATCATATTTTTGTATGTTTTGCGAATATGTAAGGACATCTCAAATCGATGGGAAATAGGCATAAGAATTACGCTGCATGATTAGGAATATTAAAAACCCAACTTAAGTTATCCTTTCTAACCAAAAACACAGAATTTTGGTTCACATTTCATGAGATAGGCCAGTTACTGTAGGTGACAGAGCTCGGCTAGAACAGCAAATGGAGACGTTCATTGACTTTTCCATTCTCTTGACGTGGGAATAATCGGCTGTAAGCACTTGCGATACTGAAGTACTTAGTTTACCGGTTCTCTACTATATTCCACTAATTCCAACTAAAGTGAGAGCATATGACATCGAGGAACACTCCAGAAACCGAAAATTAGACGGAATAAATGTTTGCGATACACCACAGGAGTGTCAAAATCAGGCAATGGGTTAAGGTGAGTCCAAACCTGATCAACTACTCTCTTTAAATTTCATGTGAACGTTGAGGTCAGCATAGGGCGAAATACCTGTTTGTTATAAGTCACAATTTTGAGTGCGGAGTACGCATAGGGGTGCTGTTTTTTTCTCGATAGCATCTTCGTAGCATTACCTACTAACAAAATTTTGCCCCAACTTCCACCGCGTATAACGCGCCAAGCAAAATTTACGTGTAAACCAACCAAACAAACGAGTTGGCGTTTTCACAGACTTCCTCTGGGGTTTCATGCACTGTCTACGCAACAGGTGGACACCTATTTGATGTTTTGTACAAGCTCCGATGAGGCAGAAAAGCCGTTTTGCAACTCAACCATCAATTTACAGACTAGAACGTAATAAAGCCGTCGAATCTGATGCCACATGGCTGAACAGACTATTTGAAAAGGGGCCACCAAACATGCACTCAAAGCATTCAAATTTTAACATGAATCGATAGATGGAAGGGCCAAGCCCTGCCCATGGTGCCCCCTGAGGCACTGATCCAAATATCACTCAAATTCAGACCGGTCCCAATAGCGGCTGCCAGAACCGTGATTATGGAAAACCAGCTGCCACACTAACTACCCAGCTTTCCCCTCATATGGCTAAGGATGAAAGGCTGGAATGAGAAAATCCTATTCATCATGCTCAAGCACTACTTCAACCTCGAAAATGTGTTAACTATTGCCTATACCATAGACATTATTTACTATAGCTAGGCTGGCAACCACAACCCCTGTCATGACAAAAAATACATCATTTTGCCACCGCTTGGGCAACCACACATCGACAGAAACATGCCATCTTTAATGCTATAGGTCCTAATCAGCGAGGTGATAAAGAAGTGAGCACAGAACCTTTACCAGTGTGGCCACTTTCTTGGTTTAGAAAACGGTTACCCCAGTGAAACGAGTGGGGAAAGATAGAAACGTACGGCTTGTAAGCTGTCAGTCAGCGTACAATTCTGAAATGCGTGGTGTTCGTTTCGGAGTTCTGGGGTTTCCACAACCGTCAGCGTTTTTAAGGTACCTTCAGCTAATTTCCTCGACTCCCACAACTTCTGAGTGTCCTATAAAAGACAACAGCAAAAGGAGGGACGTTGTTATGCAATATTTGACACAGGCGAAATTACTGATCACTCCCTTTATCAAGTGGCTTGAATTTCAACTTTGAACAAAATGATTATGCAGCTTCCGACAACCAACGGTGGGTTGATGGTTGGGGTTTGCTATGACTGCCTGATTACGGCTAATAAACCAGCAACGACTATTAAATTCGCCCGTGTCATTATCAGAAACGTTATTCTGTCTGTGATACCACCCACTACGCGGCATGTCGGTACGCACCCCATCGACTGCTGCCAACCACCACTACATTGGAAACCACGGACAACAAAGTTCCACCGTCCGCTCAACGGATTCCGCGCAAAATGGGGACTAGAATGTGAACTAGCCTTCGATGCGGCAAAGTGAACAGGGGCAACGTACTTCTGAGGGGCGATACTGAGGTAATTCCATAGAGTAATGATGGATTTCTTACCTCATTTTGGGCATAATTATTCACATGCCGAAGTAAATTGACAGCCATTTCGACCAGCTTTTGGTTATTCAGTTCAATGGGAAGTGCTTCCTGTGATTGCACCATAAACCAATTCAAACGCTCTTCGGCTATGAAAAAGGTAGTTGTGCATACAGATAAGAGGTCGCTGGACGCACTGTCTATGTTTTCAAAGAGCTTCTGATATAGAGATTTAATGTTGTTCCGATGGGAAACCAGAGCTCATCGCACGTGTTTCAATCGACTGGCTAGGTGTGAGAGGCTTTCAAATTTTATCCTGAACATTTTGTGAAACTAGAGACCAAAATTCGAAGTGAAGATTTGGATACAGTCCGAGGCCGTGATAGATGCAATTTCAAAAATGAATTCCTCATAGTAATAACAAATGCACAAAATATTCAAAGATATAAACTAGTAAGCCGAATCGGACCATTGTCTTAATTGCTTATGGGTACTCTAGCAGGACGGATTGGAGGCCGTACGTGTCGATGAAACGTAGTAGTAAAAAAAACTCGCTTTCTATGTTTTAATGTTAACGGAGCTGCTCCGAAAAACAGGATAGCATATTGCCGGAGCAGAGAGAGATACATACATCTCAAACGACATGTCAACTCCAACCGACCATCCGGCAACGTATTGACATGAAATCTGCTTCCTTGTTGCTAATTATCACCCATGAAGAGATTTCGGTTATATCTGCGCATCCTCCGCCGCATCATTCGGGCCAGGAATAGCGAGTTCAAAATCAGACTGCTAGGAGGAGGCAGCCTAACCGACTGGCTCACACTCCGTGCGCACGCTGGAGATTTACCCAATCATTTCGACTGGAATGCTAGCTACACAAGGACACTATTTGATTGGTCAGATTTCAGTCCGACCTTAGACTCGCAAGTTCCTTTTCCGTCTAATATACGCTGTCGAATACGGCAAGATACTTTTCGTGCCCTCTTTTTGAGCTCTGTTTGGGGAATTCGATCGAGGAGAGAAGTCGGAATGCGACTAACGTGGTGGGCCGCAAGTTCCTAACACGCATTACTTTCGGGTGCGTGGAACTTAATAAAAACAATCAATTTGGAAAGTTCTTGTCTTCTTGAGAAATCTTCTGCCCGCACGTCTCAGGAACGCATATGGCCTGTCTGAAGCCGGTTTCGACAAAAATATACAACAGTAACAATAACAATGAATGAGTGGTATTTAAGAATTCAAGTATGGTGAACTTACGCTTTCGATTTTTCATCATCAGGCCTTTACAATAATCTAAGGGTAGAGTAACATGAGTTTAAACATCCAATAATCAGTAAGTATTGAGTAGAGGGGGTTCAGATAACAGCGATTATAGTCTAGTCCTATCAATGATTGATAACTGTAACGTCTTATGCTAGTTATTTTTATGTGCAATGGGGAACAGAAACGTCGTACCTTTTAAGGGAAAAACTACCGACCTGTTTGCTAAGCCCAAGAGTCAAAACCACCGAAGTTAATCAGTACCACCATCTTGGTCGTCAACGTCGTCATCAACATTGATACCAAAAGGAACTAGAGACGAAGCTGCAGTCTGCGGGAAATGTGGCAAGAGTTGGGTCGCAGACGCGCATACGTACCAGAACCGACGTCTATGTGACTGTTACAGGGAAGAATTTGAAGAATAGAAAAGAATAGGAATATCGAAGAGTAGGAGAAGGACTGCGAAAGGATGTAATAGTGAGAAGGCACCGTTTGTTTGGAGGGCATTATCTGCTTGTTCTCTGAAGTGTTAGTGCTGACACACTATGGATGTTGCGCAAGCCCTTGATGAAAATTTCCTCCCAACGATTCGGTCTATAAATCAAACCCGACCCGAAATATTCAAGGATATAAAAAGGAAATGTGAAGAGGATGGGGTGGGGAAAGAGGAGGAGGAGGAGGAGGAGGAGGAGGAGGAGGAGGAGGGAGGAGGGTGGAGGAGGAGGAGGAGGAGGAGGAGGAGGAGGGAGGAGGGAGGAGGAGGGAGGAGGAGGAGGAGGAGGGAGGAGGAGGAGGGAGGAGGAGGAGGAGGAGGGAGGAGGAGGGAGGGAGGAGGAGGAGGAGGAGGAGGGAGGAGGGAGGAGGAGGAGGAGGAGGAGGAGGAGGAGGAGGGAGGAGGAGGAGGAGGAGGGAGGAGGAGGAGGAGGAGGAGGAGGAGGAGGAGGAGGAGGAGGAGGAGGAGGAGGAGGAGGAGGAGGAGGAGGAGGAGGAGGAGTTAACGAACCAAAGGACATTAAAATAAGGTCCACAAAATTACCTCATCTATATGTTCATTGAAGCAGAGGTCACAGAGTGGTCTGTCGCAGTGAGAACAACAGGTACAGTGGTCGTGCAGACTCCTACAAAGGTGGCAGAGCACTCGCCGGGATTCTAACTGTCGACGCCTTGTCAAATAATTTTGAACACGTTCATTAAACTCGTAATTTCGCTCGAGTTTCGAGATATGGACTGCGATGTGGCAATCTACTGTACATATCTCTTTACTTATTTCAGCTAAGACGCATTTGCCTTCTGCCACTATCATTCTAATCATAAGATGATTAACAGTTATACATTTTTTGCCATAGAGGTATGTAAACAATTCAGTTGGCTTCCGTTGCCACCCCCAGAGTACATAGGGGCTATTGTACCACCATTGCAATTCGATTGCATATAACCTCACACTTTGACTCAGTCAATTAATTTCCCACACAGTTCTTTTTAATTAATGGCGATTCTAATAGTGGGAGAGGTGATGGTGTTTGGGGTTGTGGGCCTCAGGATTTCAAAGACATGGCCATTGTCCATCTTTACAAGCGGAAGAGGAACCGGCAACTCTGTGATAATCACAGAGGCATCTCGTTGCTCAGCATCGCCGGGAAGCTCTTCGCCCGTATCCTCCTCAATCGTCTGAACGGTCACCTAGAGCAGGGACTGCTTCCGGAAAGCCGATGTGGCTTCCGACGACACCGCCGAACAATCCACATGGTCTTCACCGCTCGCCGGCTACAAGAGAAGTGCCAGGAGATGCAAACCCATGTCTACACTAACTTCATGGATCTGACGAAAGCCTTTGATACGGTGAATCGCGACGGACTGTGGAAATTAATGCAGAAATTCGGCTGTCCTGAGCCGTTCACGCACATGATGCGTAATCTTCATGACGGGATGACGGCGCCTGTCACTGACCACGAGACGGTATCCTAAGCATTCGCGATGACCAACGGGGTGAAGCAGGGCTGCATACTGGCCACACCTTCTTCATTCTCGTGTTCTCTGTTATGCTGATGGACGCCTACCGTGATTAGCACTCTGGGATCCACATGGCCTACAGAACTGATGGGCACCTTCTCAACAGTTGGCGTATGCAGGCCCCAACGCGCGTGTCTACGGCTACAATACATGCATTACTCTTCACGGACGTCTGCACACTTAACATAGTGATGGAGGAGGACATGCAAAGGACCATGGACCTCTTCGCTGCAGGCTGCGCCAATTTTGGATTAACAATTCGTACAGCCAAAACGGTGGTCATGCACCAGCCGCCACCCAGCGCGGAAAACAATGCTCATCGAATCAATATCAACGGCACTCAACTCAAAATGTGGAAACCGTTGCTTAGCTGGAGAGCATGCTGTCACGCAACACGAGAATCGATTACGAGGTTGCCCAACGGATCTCCAAAGCCATTCAGGCCTTCGGCCGACTGCAGGCCTCCATCTGGAATCACCACGGTATTCAACTGAACACCAAATTGAAGATGTACAAGACAGTCGTCTTGACGACACTCCTTTAGAAAGCGGAGACCTGCACCGTCTACTCGAACCAAGCCAGGAGGCTGAATAATTTCCATCTCAGCTGCCTCTGCAGCATACTGAAGCTGAGCTGGCAAGACCGGATCTCGGACACAGAATTCCTGGAGCGAACCGGAATCCCCAGCATCCACGCCATGCTGAGGCAAGTGCAAAGCCGATGGAGCGGCCACCTGGTGAGAATGGACGACGAGCGACTACCCAAATTACTTTTCTACGAAGATGTCGCTATGGGTGCTCGCTGACAGAGAGGTCAAAAACGACGCTACAAGGACACATTGAACAAATCTCTGAAGCAACTGCAAATCAACCCGGCGACCTGGGAAGAACTCGCCAGGAAAGACCGGCATGGAGAAGATCTGTGAATAATTTTTCAGCAATATATGAGGCCAACCGGATCACCATCGCCAAGGCCAAACGGGCGGCTCACAAGCATCGGGATCAACACCGCCAAAGCTCAAGCCCTGCCAACGTGTCCAGGGTGTCGACGCACCTTCCGCGCGCGAATCGGCCTGGTCGGACATCTTAAAACTCGATGCAACAACACCTGCCTCAGCTCCAACGACGATGACCAACCAAACCACTGATAACAACTTCATCGATGCCCCGCCACCCAGGATCACTGATGCCATCCTCCTCCTCCACTCCCTGCGCCGATAGCGGCGATGAATACCAATTGCCCCACTCCCACCACCTCAGTAGCCACCTCCGAATACCTGCCAAGTGCTACCTCCAACACCACCACCGCCCCTAGTGCCATCGATGGGGACTCGGTACTAACCTGTTCTCATTGCGATCGCACATTCACGTCACACATCGGCCTGGTCGGTCACTTGCGAATCATCGCAAAGAGACTGTCGAACTAGTGCCTGGAGCACCAACATACAGCAGAGACCGCCACCTCCAACGCCCTCACTGCCCACGCGCATTTTCTCATCGTATGGGCGTGCTCGGTCACATGCGCATCCACGAAAGTGGAATCCCCCGTGATGCCAGTACGTTTTGCGCACCCATCAACACTTCCCATACTCATCCCATGAGCTCGACTACCAGTACCAGCAGCAGATACCCTCCACAGTCTCAGCACCTCCCGACCTATTTTGTCTTCATTGTCAACGCAAATGCACATCACGCTTTGGCCTGGTCGGTCACTTGCGTATCCATCGCACAATGACCGGCGCACCAGTGCCAGGAGTACCAAGATACACCAGCCGCACCCAACTACACTTTCCGCACTGCCCACGCACATTCACACACCGCATGGGCCTATTAGGTCAGATGCGTCTCCATGAAAACCTGCGGTAAGACACCGCCGGCTATACCACAACCGTAAATCTCTCCACATCAGCCTCTGCACATCAAATGCTCACACGCAACACCACAAAAGCATGCTCTCAGTCTGCATAGCTGAATGAGGGGCAAGCAGGATCCTCGGCTCCTTCTCCCTGTGACTCCTCTGTTGTATGTGTGGTCTGAGCTTTAGAATACCATGGGGCGATAAGTACCGTTGGTTGGAAGGTCGCCAACTGACAATTACATTCAGACTTCACAGTCAGTCCAATGCGTGTTGTGTGGAGTGGCTGACTGATGGTCTGAGAGTCAGGTTGTGATGGATCCTTCTTAACGTGCCCGCTGGCTATCTCACACATGTGAGATGTGAGCCGTTCAACTCTCTGTTTTGTGAAATCCTGGTGCTTGTGTTTGGGGGGCCAGGCTGTGTACGTAGTACACGTGGATGAGGTCACCAGCAGCTGCGCCCACTTCCGCATCAGATCACTTACCGGCTAGGACGGTGGTCTTATTGTGGAGGTGGGGGAGACAGTAAGGTCAACAGCTCAGCGCATTTTCCTTACTATATACAATCTGACGCGCTTGAAAATATTACCGTGCGCTAAAAGCATGGGCTTGGAAGGTTACCAACTGACGGGATAACTCGGATCGCGTGGCCAGCTAATGTGTGTTTGTGTGGAGTGGCTGACAGGCGGACTGAGAGTCAGACTGCAATGGCTCCTTCTTAATGTGGCCTTTATGGAACTCCTACTCCGTGGGATCGAAACCATGTGTCGTGGCTGCAGCCGCGCCAGCTACCTACGCCCTCTCCCTCCTGCGGTTTTCTTGTCTGTATCATGACAGCCGTCTCAGGTGGGGGAGGAGGAGAGAGTGCGGTGGCTGCAGCGCAAGACTATTACCACTTAAATGTAATCCACGCGCAAGTCACCGTCCCCGCACCACCAGGTGTGGAGCATACGGTGGACCTCTTCGAAATCGATGTTTGAACTGTCGGGCGTCATTAGAACAGCGAGGTTTGAGGGGATCTAAGTAGGTGGGGCTTCAGGAGGGCGTTTGCCGGTGGAGAGTGTGGTCGTCACCATGAGCGCCGCGTTGGTGTTAAGACGGGGAGGACGATAGGGCGTTTGTCAATGCAGCTGTTGGGGTCACCGAGTTGTTTCCGCATTTGGTCCGGGGATGTCGGATGAGGCCCTTTCGCAAACCACATAGTGACTCACGAACTCCAGCATGCAATCTGTTCGTTCTGTCAAATGGACGAACAGTTAAATCAAAGTCACCTTTTTAGGTTTTAGGTGTCCACCTTTAATGATTGTATCCTGTTCCATGAACGTGTCATTTT
>WEDG01008586.1:0-14446 GCA_017591395.1 Schistocephalus solidus
GAAAGCATGGTGAAAACATTTTAAAATGAATAGGCACCATGATGTTGACTGTATATGTCCATCAATTACAATAGTCACGCGCCCGCACTTCAGATTTGTCAAAATATTTTTTCACCAAGTTCTTAATACTGACGCCTGCATTTTTAAACTATACGTTTCCTACTAATTCATGGATCATTTAATTTTTTTCCCTGGTCGAGTAGGTAAACGTTATTATGATTTAATTGTGTACTTTGTCAGTTCGACGATGTCCACCGTATGCCTTTTGAAAGAATGGTGTAGGGTTGGTGATTTCCATGATACAAGTATATCAAACTACCGAACTAAGATAATTATCTGCAAGTTAAGCATAAATTACAAGTGGAGAACGGTTATAGTTCATACCGTGAAGACACCGTGCGCAGCATCACTAAGCAGAGTCATAAAAGGCCATGCTTCAATGGGACTGACTCGTATGGCCCTCCAGTGGATTCAATTTCAGATGCATTTTTACTAACAGTTGTTCTGTAGGCGTGTTTGGGTGTAATTTTCAAACAGAAGGTTCGTAAGTCGGTTACTTGCTTCATCAACGCACTTCCTTGCGCACCTCGCGGAAATCTTACGTTACCAAATTAAGCCTTACCTGCAACTGCAGGGGTGGCTGAAGAGTGATAATGTGGGTTTATTCTGCTATCCCAATTTTAGAATTAAAGAATTTATACTTGGTTAGCGCTGGCAAGGCACTGTCTAAACAAACATTAGTAACAAAATAAAATTATGGCAATGTGTGCAGATAAAATGTACAAATATTTAATAATGTAGGCAGAACTTGCCGTGTTAGGTCAACAATAAGCGATGTTTTGCAATAATAAGTGAACTAGAAAAAAGGCAGTGAAAAAACTCTGACTTTGAAAGTGGAGGCAGAGTTCGATAGGCCTTCATTTTCAAAAAGAGGGTAGGAGAAAAAAACTGCCTAGGAAAATAAGGTAAGGAGTAAAGTAGGCTAATACTGCAGTATCATTTCAGAATGAGTCACTTTAAGTCACTTTATTAAGGGAAGTAGGCTTACGCCCTTGAACTGCCTATTCATATGCAAAAATGTCAATAGTACAAACGTTTACAGTGATAAATCTGACAAATGAAAATGTCGGGTCATCGATATGTGTGGGCCAGGCGCAAACTGCCACTACTTACACAATCTTAATTATATTTACAATAGTTTCTCAGAAAATGAGTATCTAGTTTGAATTTAAAAGTGTCAACAGTTTCTGAAAGGACCACCTCATCAGGGAGTCCGTTCCATGCTCCAACGACCCTCTGCGAAAAGGCGTTCCGACGGGCTTCCGTGTGGACAAACTTCCTCTGCAGTTTGAAGGGATGACCCCGCAGATGTTCCGTCCCAGCCAATTCGAAGAAGTCAGCAAATTCTAGGGCACACTCGCGGCCTCTGACAATCCGATAGGTTTGGATGAGGTCACCTCGTAGTTACCTGTTATTAAGAGGAAACAAATCAAGTTCAACCAGTCTGGCTTCGTAAGGTAGATGACTTAGATGCTTGACCATCTTCGTAGCCCTCGCCTGCACTCGTTCCAGCTGTAGATAATCCCTCTTAAACCACGGATGCCAGGCCTGGATGGCATATTCCAAGTGAGATCGAACAAATACTCCGTAGGTTTTCGGAAGAGTTCCTTATCAATCTGCATAAATCCACGTCTGAGCGCAAATAAGACCTGTGTAGCGCGTTCAGCTGCCTTTAAACACTGTGAAGATGGTTTAAGTGAGGAGTTTATTAGAACACCAAGGTCCTTCTGTTCCTCAACAATTGAAAGGGGCTGCCCATTGAGAAGATATTGGTAGTAATCATCCTCCTCACTGGTTCTTCTGGTACGCAGTCTTAGGAGCACACACTTCCCAACGTTAAAATTTAAGAGCCAACGAGCAGACCAGCTGTTAAGACGGTTGAGATCCTCTTGAAGTGCGTGCCTATTGAAATCAGATCTGATGACCCTCCACAATTTAACATCATCTGCAAAAATGCTGGCGCTGCAATCCAGGTCGTCGACACAGTCGTTGATGTACACTAAGAAGAGTAACGGCCCTAATACCGAGCCTTGGGGGACACCACTTAGAACTGGAGTAGGTGTTGACTTCGAGGTATCGACGCACACAGTTTGCAACCTACCTGTAAGAAAGTCTGCAATCCATGTCAGCAGCATTCCTCTTATGCCAATTGCAGATAATTTGTAGATGAGACGTTTGTGTGGGACATTGTCAAACGCCTTCTTGAAATCAGTGTTTTATGACTTCAATCCTACCATTTTCGTCCAGTGCACGATTCCACTGCTCTGTGGAGAGTAATAAACTAGAAAGGCAGGAGCGATTCTGTCTGAAGCCATGCTGGAGATCTGAGAGTAATTGGTTTTCCTCAAGGAACTGCGTTGTTGCCTCCTTGATTATTGATTCCATTTTTTACAGCAAATGGAGGTTAGGCTGACAGTATTTATTTGGTTTATATTCAGCCTGTTGAATAATTCTTGATTCATAGTTCTTCCTTGCCTGACGAATCATTTTTTTACAGCGTTTCTTTGATGACGAAATTCTTTGAGATGCTCTGCTGACCCTGTTTCCCTGAAAAACCTTCCATTTTTTATTCTTCTTCTTTAACCGCCTGTTAAAATCTCTTGTTAACCAGGTGAGGCGACTATTCTTTTTGCACCTTCACTGGACAAAAGCGTTCTATCAGATCGAGTGAGACTGTCTTATACAATCGCCAGTCATCCTCTGGATTTCCTTTTAGTAAAAAATTCCATCTCATAGGCATCAGTTCTTTGCTAATCGCGTTAAAATCAGCCTTCCATATATTTCGCTTGCATTCCGTTCCATTCTGGCGCTGAGAATAAAGTGAGTAATCCCACATCAGCGTACTATGGTCACTCTTACCGAGGGGTGCAATAGAATACACTTCATCAATGCTCGAGAAGTCCTTCGTTAATACTAGGTCAAGGCCATTTGCTCTCTGGTTCTCTCTAAATCTCGTTGGTATGTTAACCTTCTCTACCAGAGAAATAGTGAACTAGAAAATAGGCAGTGAAAAAACTCCAACCTTGAAAGTGGAGGCAGAGTTCGATAGGCCTCCATTTTCAAATAGAGGGTAGGAGAAAAAAACTTTTTAGGAAAATAAGGTAAGGAGTAAAGTAGGCTAATACTGCAGTAGCATTTCAGAATGAGATAATGAAACGTCGACATGGTTCATTTTTGATCACTATGGCGCATGAAACAAAATCTCACGAAAAGGTGTCAGTGTAGTTGAGCCCTCAGCATCTTTGGATCCAGAATTGAATTCTGATGATAGAAAGTATCCAATGAAACGGCAGCATTGTAGACTGTTTACATCCGGATGTGTACGTCCGAAGGACTTCATCTTTTGAATGACTGGTGAGTTAAGAAGACATTGTGGTTCCTTGGGGACCCGAGGTAGAGAAAAAAGAGTTGCAAAAGGGCAACTTAAATTCACGATGGTCTTTTCTCCAGAGTCATAGAGAAAGCTTCTCCGAGAAGATGAGGAAAATAGAATCAGTGTTAAGATAAATGTTAAGATGAATGTACAGTCTTCACTTGAATGCAGATAGACTAGTTAGCGACCTTAGTTCAATAGGCAAGTTATTCCAAAGAAAGCTATACCTAGAAGTAAATAATAGAGAGCGTAGACATGGGGAGGATGCAGGAGGAGTTATAATTATTGCAGAATTTCTTAAGTTATAAGGAAGACTAATGGGGGTAATGACAGAAATTTCCGAGAGATTTGAGCTATTATTTTGTCGAAAAAGGAGACTTAAGCCTGCTTTCAGTCAGCTGGCATCTAGTTGAGTAGGAATTATTTGAAAGAGTCGAATGCAGGAGATTTGTGAAATATCTTTGGACATTTTCGATTTTTGGCTGGTTAGATTCGTTCATTAAACCAAATGAAGGCCAGTAAAAAGATACGATAAAGTCTTCATTTAATTTTGGGAAGGAAGAAATTATAAGAAATAAAGCCGCAAATCGGAGCACCTTTGGACGTAATTCTATCGGCATGACGCGAAAGATCTAATTTTTGGTGCCTTTGATGGAGGAACATTCAGTCATAGGGCAACCTTCAAAAATAAAGGTTGCGGCAGCCTTACAGGCTTCTTACATTAAACATGGAATTGCCGCTGTCGCATTATCTTAACCAAGTAGACTGCCTTCAGTGGCATCACACGTCCTCTGTCCTCTTGCACAGATGGTTCTCTCGTCTGTTACGCCGCTTTTATGTCAAGAACCAACCATATATTAGTATACTTTCAGTCACTTACTTGCACCCCTACACGCAAATGCTGATATAATGGCGAAAGTTTTATCCGCAATTGAATTTGATTACAGAGAAAATATGTCACGGGCTTAGTCTGATACACCACCAACCGCTTTCTGGTGCCCATCATCGTCGTTGCTGTGTAAGCTTCATTTGCCAGATTGTTTTTAATGGCCTGAATGCTGTCTGCCCTCTTGCATGGGCCATTTCTTTGTCCATACCACCGTTCCATTGCCAATGACTAACCCCATAATCGTGTTCTTTTAGTCAGATAAATGCACCCCTACCCGCAAACGATGATATATCAGCGTAATATTTATCCGAAATTGCCACTGTGGAATACAATATATGGCGTGAATGTAGTTTGCTATGTCACCAACCACTTACTAGCGCACGTGTTTGTTTCGTCTAGGAGCTTGTCTCCGGTGGTATCACCTGACGAGCTTCCTCTTGTACGTATGATTCCTTAGTCGGTAACATAATTTCCATACCTCATACTACAGTGCATTTGTAGTCAACTTATTGCACCCCTACATGGAAATGGTGATTTTATAGCAAACGATTTGTCCACAATTAGAGGTTTTGAAATGTGTGTGACGTCGCGAGTTTAGTCTGTTATGTCATGCACCGGTTCCGTGGGCATGTCGCTTCCGTTGCCGTGTTAGCTCCGTCTACAATACTGTCTTCAGTGGCATCACGTGTCATCCATCCTCTTGTGCGTGCGGCTCCTTAATCGGTAACGCCACCTCATTACCCATTACAAACCGCATAAACGTTTACATTCAGTTACTTATTTCCACAATTACACGCCACTACTTGTGAAATGGTGACAATTTATTCCAAAAGTTAGGGCGAAGACAGAAAGGAAACCATGGTTAATATACTTATCTCTACAGCGCTGGTTTATGTAGGGAAATGCCTCCGGTTGGATTACGCATCGGCTGCACACCTTGGACTGGTCGGTTTTCCCATTTTCCTTCACAGTGGCGTTCAATATACGAGCATTCATCTCATCTACCCAGTCTACCCTTTACCATAGCGTAAACCTGAATTAAAGGGTCACAGCTTTACTTGCATTGCGTGGAATGACAGCAAAGAGTTAGCACAATTTCCCATTTCTTCCTCCTATTTCCTCCCTCGTTCCGGGTTTTCTGCTACCACACTCACTTAACCTGGGTGATTGCATGAGGTGGTATCCCGCGTCGGCCTTTCCTCCCAATGGATGGTCCTTCAGTCCTTTACTTGCATTTAATGTGGGTTGGATTTAAAAGGATCACAACTTGCCTCTTTTTTCACGGTCCCGCAGCTCAAATACGACATCTACTTCCCCCCTTTTCCACGCACCTGCGTATAAAAAAACTGAACTAAAACTATTGGGTCTGCCCTCCGTTTGCTTAATTTGTACAAAAATGTTTTAAATTTCCTCAGAAATCACTTTTCATCAGTTGGCATTATTGTGGGTATGGTCTCCGCTTGCTTCGGTTCGCGCACCGTCTGCGGTCCCTGTTGCTCCTCGAAATTCATTTGCTTTTCTACGTCCTTCGCTGCTCAAACATCATAATTCACCAAACCTGGCTGGCTCAACTGCTGCCTCTGACTACTGCTCTTCCTCGGTTGCTGTAAGCCCTTGTGTTATTACATACTCGTGCGCACAAACGTGCTCAGGTTCACATTAACCTTCCACTGGTGATCCTTACACTCCGCTTCCCGATACGTGGTTTAGGTTGCCTTTACCTCTTTTCCGTCGACATCCCCTTCTTCTAGGTAGATTCGACCTATATGTCCTCTGAACGCTTCCCAGGCCTTGAGCAGAGCATGCAGTTTCACGCCGAGCCACAATTAGTATTGCGCATCATCTACGTGTGTCCATACATACTTTTCTGACACCGGGCCCCTTCTGCGTATCCTCCATTTCATGTGGCTTCAATAGCCCTGTAGCGCATTTTTGTGTCGCCCTTTTGTTGGGTTCACCAAATTTTGTGAATGGTTCACGGTTTAGTGCTCATAACCCAACGACCATACACGTGCGTTCGCCATACGTTCGTCGGTTAACATAATACTGTCAGGTGCTACACGCTTGGTTTTCACAGACTTAAGGGGCCCCCACCACCTATCATTGACCTGCTCAAAAAGGACTTTCTTAAAATATGCGTCGTACCTACCCACAATCCAGTCCTGTCTATTTCCCCAGCCGCGGTTTTACTTCCTTCTGGTTATCGGCGTTTTGTCAATTCGTACTTCAACTCCTGGTCTGCCTATTTCTTCTACCGGCCTAAAGAGTGTGTTAGAATTTAGAATTAATATTTGGTTAGCACCGGCAAGGGACTGTCTAAGCAAACATTAGAACAAAATAAAGTTATGACAATGTGTGCAGATAAAATGTACAAATACATAACTTGTCCTGCTATGTCAACAGTTAGCGATGTTTTAAAATTAATGGTGAACTATAAAAAATAGGCAGTGAAAAAAACTCCTACCATAAAAATGGAGGCAGAGTTCAATAAGCCTTTATTTTTGAATAGAAGGTAGGAGAAAAAACTTCTTAGGAAAAAATGGTCAGGTGGTAGATTTGGGTAATACTGTAGTAGCATTTCAGAATGATATAATGAAACGTCTAGGTGATTCGTTCTTAATCACTTAAACGGATGAATCAAAATCTCATGAAAATGCTTCAATGAACTTAAGTCCTCAGCATCTTAGGATCCAGAACTGAATTCTGATGATGGTTAGTATCCAAAGAAACGGTAGCATTTAGACTGTGGACCACCGAATGTGTACGTCCGAATGACGTCATCGTTTGGACGACTGGTGATATAAGGAGACATCATAGTTTATGGGCGACTCGAGGTATCGAAAATATAGTTTCAAGAGGGTCACTTACATTCCCGATGGTCCTTTCTCCGAGTCATGGGGAAAGCTACTGGGAAAAGATGAGGAAAATAAAAGGTTAATAGAATCAGTGTTAAGATAAATGTGCAGTATTCACTTGAATGCAAATAGACTAGTTAAAGACCTACTTTCAATTGGCAAGTTATTCCAAAGAAAACTATACCTTGAAGCAAAGTAGAGAGAGCGTTTACATGTGGAGAATGCAGATGGAGGTATAATTAGTGCAGAATTTCTTAGGTTATAAGGAAGACTAACGGGGGTAAGGACAGAAAGCATGGGGAGAGTTGAACTATAATTTAGTCGGAAAAGGAGACAAAAGCCTGCTTCAAGTCTCCTGACCCAAAGAAATTTTAGCTTCATTAGCTGGCATCTTGTTGAGTAGGAAGTAGTTGAAAGAGTCGGAAATAGGAGTTTTTTGTGAAATGTCTTTGGACATTTTCAATTTTTGAACGGCTAGATTCGTTCATTAAACCGAAGAAAGGACAGTAAAATTCAAGAATGGGAAGTACAAACATACGATAAAGTATTAATTTAATTTCAGGAAGGTAGAAATTATAAGAAATAAAGCCGCAACTCTGAGCAGCTTTGGCCGTAATTCTATCGGCATGAGGCGAAAGATCTAATTTATTGGTGTAGCTTACGCCCAAGTCCTTGATGGGAGAACATTCAATCATAGGGCAACCTTCAAAAATAAGAGGTTGCGGCAGCCTTACAGGCCCAAAACTCATGTAGCGACACTTTGTAGGGGAGAACTCCATTAGCCATGTGGAGCTCCAGGCCGAAAGAGCGTCTAAGTCTGAATGAATTTGTTCTAGGCACCGTTCGGTTGTTAGAAGGAATACACGCATTTGAGGTCATCAGCATAAATAAAAGATTGAGAATGTTTAACTATCGATGAAATATCATTTATATACAGTAAGAACAACAAAGGACCTAATACGGTACCTTGAAGGACACCACTAACAATAGGGGTAGCACTTGAGTATGAGGAACCTTCTAAAACGTTTTGTTTTCGATCATTTAGGTATGATCTAATAAAGTCAGTATGGGGACTACGAAATCCTATAGCTTCTAGTTTAGCTAGAAGTCGTTTATGAGGCACTTTATCGAATGCCTTACTAAGATCAAAATAGATAACTACTACAGATAGATGATCATTACGAAGAGAGGTTAGTAGATTTAGATAAAAATGTGGCAGGTTTTACAACTGTGGTCCGGTAAGAAGCCGTCTTGGTAAAAGTTGATAATTTTATTGCTTATGCAAAAATCCGTGATTTGTTTTGCAATTAGTTTTCGAAGAGTTTAGCAAGAGAGGGCATTTTATGAACACCGCGATAGTTATGAATGTCCGAGCGGAAACCAGATTTAAAAACTTGTATTATAATAGAAGTTTTCCAATTATCAGGGAAGAGACCATTTTCGAGAAATACTGAGAATAACTTGCTTAGTAAAGGTGGAAAATCCCTTAACTGTTTAATAAGTGATTTTGGAATGTTATCAGTTCCAACCGAATGTGAAATTTTCAGGTGAGCTTTTTCTTTTTGAATACATGAAGGCGAGAAATTAATAGTTGTTAGAAGCGAATTTGAAAGCAGAGTAATTGTGGGAGTGGGGCTAGTTTCAGTGGTAAAAGTGGTTGGCAAAAAACGAATTTAACAACTCTGCTTTGCCTAAATCGTCTGTAACAAATTTTTTTTAACAGTCGAGTAAGGGCTGAGTTACATTCAGACGCTTAGCCGATGACCGAACATGGAACATATGAGCAACAGATTTGGATGAATTGGCATCACTAAGCGCCCGAGACTCCCTACGCTTATCTCTCGCGAGCCTAATTTGCGATGCTAATTCAAATATTTGTGCAATCCTTAAATGAACTGACAAAGAGCTTTTGGATGAATCTTTAAGTTGTTTTCGTAATTTTTTAAGTCTGTTCTGGAGAAAATGCGGAACAGTAGAAGAAGCTGTATTTGAATTAAACATTTTAAACGGGATTAAAGCCTGGATGTTATCTGTGAGGCTCTGCAATAGCTCACGGAATAAGTTTGGATCGTTGATTGAGAATATGCTATGCCAATCTAGAGTGCTTACGAAATTATTTATCATTTCGTGGTTTGTGTTAGCAAAGTCAAGGTTATTTCATTTAACCTCAGGCTTCGTAAGAAGGGGGACTAGAAAACAACCGTGAATTATTGCGTGATCACTTGTGAAAAGATCACGATGGACATTCATAAAGAGAGGGTGGACATCATTTGTAAAAGTTTAATCTAAAATGTTGTCATTTCTAGTAACTGATCTGACCAGTTGGGACATGTTTGAAAATTTAATAGTATTGACCAATTTCTAATGTTTAGGCCGAGAGGAATTTGCCTGCCAATCAATTTCTGGCGGATTGAAATCGCCTACGATTATTTTGACATCAAATTGAGTGTCTGCAACTTTTTCAAATAGATCACAGAGCTCGCTTTTATTGCCAGAATAAGACGAAGGATTATAGACACAGACAATTAACGCTTTTTATTGTGAGGGAGGAAGACTGAAGCAAAGCATACATTTCCAGATAAGGACGAAATGCTCAGCTGGAAAGGGAAATGTATAAAGGATGACTTAATATAAAGGAGGCAACCACCGCCACGTTTTTCAGCGCGGTCTTATCGGTAAAAATTGAAATTATCTATAGCAAGCGTCGAGTCAGAAATAGGAGAGTGAGCCCAGGATTCAGTGATGCACAGCACATCTGGATCAAGCTCAAAGGCTACTGTTCTAAGCTCAGCCATCTTATTTACAACTGATCTCGCATTGAGTGAAACTAAGCTGAGCGTATTCCTGAGCTGCAAGTTACGCTCATCAGTATTTATAAAAAGGATAATTTGGTGGCGGAGAAGAAAACTGGAAAGAAGAAACGAAAGGTGGGAAACAAAATTGCTGTGGTCTACAATTTGTCAAAATGTTACTGTTTAGAGAACTGAGATTATTGTACAACGGCATATTTGGATGAAAACCTTGGAAAGGAAGGCTATATTGTGGCGTTTGAAAGATAGGGGTTGGCATAGAAATGAGATTTTTTGAGGGAAGTTAGCATAAATTGGCGGAAAAACGTGCATTTGAAAAAAAGGAATAAAGGATTTCGGAAAACTGGCAACATAATTAGAAGCGTTAATTATTTGGGGATTTCGGACAATTTGGGTTGGGAAAGATGCTAAAGTTAGCGTTCGCAGCTGTTGTAGATGCTGAGGGGTTAGCAGGTTTCCCATCGGTAATGACATTACTGATTTTAATGCCTGGATTAGCTAATGATTCAGATTTACTAGGAGCTTTCTTAGGTTTAGTAGATTTAGCAGCTATAACAGGCATGGTTTGCTTGGGATGAGAAAGAAGAGGCATTGACACAAATTCACTCAAACCAGGAACAAGGTAAATGGGTGAAGATTCAGCTGGAATCGAAATTCCTGTCGCTCCGGAGGGCCGTGGGCTTGCATAAGCTACAAGATAAACCTCTGAGATAACTTTTGATATTGAAGGTGTAGACGAAGGCTTCTTGTTTGCTAATGAGGGTGAAACCCGACGTTCCATTGGGGTTTTATCCCTACAGATAAACAACTTGTTTTTTTCAAATATTGAGCTGAGTGCTCATACTTAGAGAAAATAAGGTCAACTTTAATCGCGGAAAAAAACGTTTGACCAGAACTGGCGGATTTTTTGCTGCGGGAAGACAACCTTTTAGCTTCAGCGACTTTAAAGTTAAAAGCCGCATGAGGTAAAGGAAATGAAATGCAACGTCCAGGGGGATTTTACTCTAGGGGACGTTTTTTAAAAGAAAATTGAAACTTCTCTTATGTTGGTCAATTGACTCGGTACTGACCATGTTGATAAAAGGCTCTAGTTTCACGCATTGTTGAGACGTGAGTGAAGACAACTTTCCCTCAAAAATGGTACCAAGGATCGTGAAGAGAGAACCATAATTAGACATAAAGGTATTAAAGTTTTCCAGGGCGTCAAGGTCTAATTTCTTCATGCTTAAGGTGGGTTGCTCTAGTGGAAGTTTTACGCGAAGAGGATGTTTGCGTCTAAGCACTGACTGGGGTTTCATATTGGTTTTAAAATATAAGTATTTTTCAAATCGATAATACGAATGGAATATTGTAACTAGTGTTGTTTTGCGGAATAAAAGATGTTATATCTGAAATATGTGTTTTAAGCAAGGCACTGCAAGCAAATATCTGCTAGGTAACGAGTTTAAACTGAAAATAGAATTAGCGAAGAGGTTATGCAGGATGAAAAATTATATCAACTGGTATACCAGTTACTGCAAATTATTCTTCGCTAGAAATAAGGTAAACTTACAAAATTTCAACTTTATTTCTAGAATTAACCTTTATATTCCGTCCTTTTGACGTAAATCTGCGAGAACTTTAATGAGGCTATGTAGGGTGAAAAAGTTTAAAAACTGTATATTTCTCCCTTTTGCAATTGCAATAACTGCAAGTGTGTGCAGTTAGTAATGAGGTAGAAATACAATAAATTGTCAATAATTAAGCTAATATTTTCAACAGGAAACGAAGAAATCGGTTTAAAATTCGAGAATTCACTTATCTTCACTTTGATCAGACGTTCCGACAGATGGCATATATGGTATACCAGCCTATTGCTGCTCTCAAACCAACCCCATGCACCACTGCGCATTGCTTAACTGGCGTTTCCGAAATTAATACCAGGCAAACATTCATTAATTTCTGTATGCTCCGGTGACTAAAATAAAATATTGGGTTTGATCGTAAAGCCCTCTTCCGCTTACAAACCCTAAATCAAAACGCAAACACGTCACCATGCTGGCTTAGGATTTGTTGCGTCATTTTTCCACATCGTACCTTAGTTGGCAAGAGAGACTTCTTTTGGACAGTAGCTGAGTATGCCCAGTGAATTGACTATCCGTTCGATTTCCTGAAATTGGGTGGGTTGGACAATCCGGCGTGTTCTCTCCGTTCTTTTGTGTGGGCTAAAATACGGAAAATAATCATAAACCACTAGGTCCTTCTTTTTCTGCGTTTTAAAAAGAGCGGTTGCATTAGGACCACCTACCCTTATAATAACTTACCTGCGTTATGGCGCTTGTGTTGGCTCAAAACATTTTTATGCATCTGACGTCAAGTCTAACTAACATTCTACAGACTCGTCTTTTTTTCCATTTTAATATTTTCCATTTCCTTACCGACGTCTAACCTCCGCAATGGCCAGCAGATCTGCTGATTCTCATGCTATGCTCTTCTGCCTTTGCCTTCCATCGCACTTTCATTTAGTGTCAAGAATTTTAATTTTACGATTTTTCGATTGTTTGCGCGTCAGTTTGATTTGCATTTATTGACCGTCGAGTTCCGCTTATTCATTTTCCTGAAATTCTCTGTCGATGGGTTTGGGTCAGAACCCTTTCCAGCTGCTTTGTGTTAATTTTCTCCTTGGTTTGTTTAAACAATTATTGGCGGCTGCTCGGTTTCATCTCTCCTTTCCTTTTTACCGTGTGCCCTTTTTGGCTCCCATATGCCCCACCCATATAAACCCTTATTACCACGGTGCCCTGATTTACATATAAAGGTGGGCGACCATACAATGTAACCCTTCCCGTGCAATTATTTAAAAAAAATTTCTTTGTTCGGGATCTTTAGGATCACCGAAGCAGATAAAAGGATGTGTTTGGGTGAAATCGTCCAATTATGTAGATCTTTGATGTAAACTGACAATTTGAAAGTTTCCTATCGATATAATCTGACATATCGGGCATCTTTACTGAGCACTTAAAACACGGCCTGCGGAACTTTGCTCAATGGTGCTGCGCACGAGGTCTTCGCAGTACTGAACTATAACCGTTTTGCGCTTTTAATTTACGATTGACTTTCTCATTCTCATTATGGTTAGGTAGTTTGACATACTTGCATTATATGAGGGCCCGAAGCTAATTTCGTGAGCTTAGTTTACTGACGCAACTGAAGTTTGCATTTGGTACTCGACCCCAAACAGGATTCTTTTGGGCGCAGGTTCATTAATTGCTGGATACAGCGTAAGGTATAAACCTACGAAAATAATCATTGCAGTTTTATACGTCAGCCAGGTAGGGGTGTGCTTATATTGGTATAGTACAAAATTTGGGGTGTAGGGGTACTAATTAGGGGAAGCACCACACAGATAGCATTTGGTCGCCCCATTTATTTCGTAAGGATGGTGAATGCTCCTGTGGCCGCCTCTAACTGGTACCCAGCTATCCCCTGTGGCTCCTCGAAGTTGGGTTCTTCCCAGTGGCCACACCCCAGGCAACCGTCACGACCGGCGGGCTAAACCAGGTGAGGGTCTCCAGTGTTGTGTGTTCCCCCACACCCGGTATGCCTGACTCCCAAACTTTCCACCTCCCCCCTTGCAAAAAGTCCTACTTTGGGGGCAAAAGCAACCCCGTAGGTGGCCCAGGCTAACTCGGGTCGCTCTCCAACTAAACAAAATCGTGACCCAAAGTCGAGTTCGGCAGCCGTCTGGGATGTCCGAGCAGCCCTACTTAGGGACAGCATTGCTTGCCTCCTAGCGGAGGAAGGGGCTAGAAAATGTGCCCTAAACAAATGCTGGGTCTCACATTTTCTGCAGCCAGCCGCGGCTCGCAGATCACAAAACACGCGGTCGTAAAACTAAAACAAAAAACAAAGCCCCTCGCCATACCCTCCAGGCTGCTCGGGTGAGTCCACTCACACTAGCAGCCTGGAATGTTCATTCCCTTTTAGACAATCCTAGGAGCAACCGGACGGAACGGTGGACGGCGCTAGTCACTCGGGAACTGGCGCGCTAAAAGGCGGACATTGCTGCTCTCAGCAAGACCCAATTTTCTGAGCAGGGTCAGCTGGAGGAGGTGGGTGCCGGCTACACCTTCTTCTGGAGCGGCCAGTCAAAGGCAGAGCGACGCGACGCTGGTGTCGCCTTTGCTATCTGGAATAACATCGTGGGACGTCTGCCCTGTCTGCCGCAGGGTATCAATAATCGCCTGATGAGCCTCCGCCTGCCTCTTCAGGGAGACAAGTTCACCACCAACATCAGCGCCTACGTTCCTCCAATGACGAGTTCTGATGCAGCTAAGGCCAAATTCTACGAGGACTTGCCTACATGGGCCTTCAGACTATCGCCACCAGAGCAGACTTCTTGCGAAATCGCCGCCTTGTACAGCAACGGCTGCGGAAGATGCAGGACACCTGGATGATCCGAAAGGCTGGTCACCAAGAG
>WEDG01008588.1:0-12205 GCA_017591395.1 Schistocephalus solidus
ATGCTGAAGACTTCGCATCTTGAAAAATATAGCAGCGACAGTCAAAGCAAAGCCTACTGCTACCAAGATCAGCTCTCCCTCAGTTAAATAGAGCGACAAAGTTGTCATTCATCCTAGGCTCTTATGTGCTTTCTTTCTTTTTTTCAAACTGAACCTTCCACCTTTCAGTCGCAAATGTTTCCGGGGTTCTTCCTATCCCACCAAATCTATTGCTGCCTGTCCGGGTGAGTCCCTATATTGCCAGCATTCTGCAACAGTAAGTTGTAGTCTGCTGTTTTTTTCCTTGTAACTGGGAAACAGGTAGGCATTTTCACACTGCGCCTGTGTGTTTTGGTCCTCGTGCTCGCGGGCTAATATTCAAATCCTGTCAGTCTATGATGTCACGGATGATTCAGGTCACCAATTTGGTCAGCTTGTCCATAAATTCGCGCAAGATTAAACTGTTTTCAAGCTGCATCCTATGCCCAGGAAAAAAAGCACTTCTTGAGATTGATGGCTGTCAACTTGAAGAGGGATGCAAGTTACAGCAGACAGCTGCATCAGCCGGGGAATGCTTTTTGTGTGGTGGACCTTGAATAAAGTCTGTTACATTTGGCACATTCATTTGGCTGTGAATTTCCAGAGTCGTTTCTCCCCAGAGGCGACACGTCAGATACTTTGCTTGCTGGCTGTCTGTGATTGGGCAGATAACTTTGCATAAGAGTTCTTACCACCAAGCCCTGAACACATCTCACCAGAACAGAATGAACAGCGTTCAACTCAACATTGGTCTTCTCTTCCATGTGTGCCTGTGTTTCAGCTTTCCAATAAAAGGTTAATCTTAATACTCTTTATGATATGCAATTGAAATAACCATTCATAGATAATGTTTTTGAAATGCTGAAAGCATGCGTTGAAGTGAGAGGCATTATTTGCGATGGCAGTCATTTGTTTATGAGGAATGCTTACATTGAAAAGCTGAATTACAATGAAATGAAAATAAGTTGCTTTGTATTTACTAGAAGTTTTGTAAAAGTCTTTTCTGCCAGATAGCTGCTTTTGTTTTAAAAAGACACCTCGCGTATGCACGAAAATTTTATTAGTTCGAATTTATTTCCCTTGACCGTATTTGTCAAAATGATCACTCTTGTAGTCAAACTAAGTTTTCTCTGTTTCTAATTTTTTAGAAGTCAACAACAAAGCTCTAGCCGAGCTATCAACAAGGGGCTATGAGCTTGAGTTACGTCAAAATAGAATACTGTTTACCGCAGCATACAGCATTCAGGTAATCAGGCGTTGGGTTTAGTTTGTTACTTCAACCTCTTGTTGTTTAGTTTGTTCGAGTAAACAGAGACCTATTTCTTGTTGAAAATTCGACATGTATCAATATGAATACGAAAGAAACACTGGTTTGCAGATCGTATAGAGGTAATCTTTCCTTTTTCTTACTATACGAGCTCACTGCACTCTTAACATCTACGCCGTTTAACCACCTTCTCTTCTATGCAATTTAAAAAATATCGAGCAATTGTCCTTCTGCTTTATTTATTTTCTGATGTGCAGAAGACAAAAACATGCAAACACTGGATGTCAATCTAGACGGGATTGTGGAGTTGAAGCATGTGGGTCTGGTTTATCGTCTTCAGCACACATTTGATGAAATTCGCGTGTACGCTTGCCTGCTGAGGCCAACAAACACGAGTAAATTGCAAACTTCTGTTTCCTTCTTAGCTTAACCAGATGTCCCGTTAGCATTATGATCAACTTTTATGATATACACATTCAGGCTTGGTGATTGAGAAAATTATTCTCAAGGTGACAGATGAATTCCAACTCCGTCTGCGAGTACAGGAGGGTACTGGTGCATTTGATGAGGTAAGCAACTTTTATCCCATTCCGGTTGACGTGAATTTTTTACAAATGGCAATGACAGATGACCGAGACAATGCAATGATTCAAAACTGTGAAGTAGATTGATTAATATATCCCAGGCGCATGGATGTTGGTAAAATAGTATCGCCCCGCTTGTCCTCATTTCCAAAAGCTCAGTGCACTGGATTATAAAAGTGGACATTTACATATTTTAAATAGCAAAATTGTGTTTCTCGAAACTGACTGGCTTTTGAAATAAAAGACATTGAAAAATGACTAAATAAAGTCAACTTCGAAAAGAAAGTGCGAAGATTTTAGCATAATCTGGTAGTGAAAGAAGGGCACCCGCTTCTCAATGCCCACTAACGTAGTAAGTATCTTTTTTCTGCGTAATAAGGCGAGTACTTCTAGCAATCGTCTTGCGATAATACCCTCCATAATATAAAAATGAAGTTGTTTTAAATATTTTAAAACGGTATTGAAGAAAGCAAAGCAAGGAGAACGATTTAATTTTAAAGCCAACAAACTATTGGAAGAATATAAGTGGTAAGTGCTGGTATGAAAAGGCAAATTCCTCCCCAAGTGTTTGCATAATATGTGGAACGATTGTTGAACTTTAAGAATGTTATTAGGATTTAAAAATACCGATTTTGTGGGGAGTTAATAAATATCACTCTGCACAATTACAGCACATGACAGTCAGGGCCAGATGGTAGTTTTAATGTGTCTCCTTCCGGCCAACCGAAAATTAAAACTTTAAAAACAGACTGCATATGCATTATGCTTTTTTCATTATTTTTCGATACCCATTTAAATCGAATCATGTTTAACAAAAAATGGATAACAATATAGTTTGTGCTCAGTTTGGAGTAAACTACACCGCCTTTCATTTATTACGAATTAAATTTTATGTCAAAGTCATGCTCGCCCAAATTATTGCATACCAGGCACATGTTTGTGTGGTTATGGTTCATGAGTTCTTTGACTCGATATCAGCAACGTTGTGTATTTCATTAGTGTTATTCTTAAAGATCGAGAATATATGCTACTGCTATACACATTTCATGTAGCTAATAACTTCAAAGTGTTTAAACGAAATTAGCATCCTTTCTATGAATAGAGACTTTCAACTTAATGCGATACGTTTACAAAAAGTACATAGATTAATGCTAAAAAGCCGTTAATTTGTCAGAATTCATGTACGTCAGCAAACAGAGCAGCTGGCAAGTGAAATGTCGCACGGACAATTTACAGATTTTGGCCACAGATTTCTTTGAAAATATCAGCGGTGTAAATTTTCCTAAATTTCCATATACAGAAATTACCTAACGTTAGTACCATACAAAAGAGGTGGACATCGTTATTGAGGGATATATAAATATCGGCCCGAGGTATCAGCAAATACCTTTTTCGACTGGCAGACATGTCGCCAGCTTTTTGTGTGTAGAACTGACTAACCAACTGCCATTCTCCCCTGGTCAGGTAACCGCAGAGCATAATAATTTGCGAATTTGTCCGAATTCATCAGAGGAGGAACAGGCTTCCAACTGCAGTACGTGCATTTCAACAAATGCCTATGACCGTGCATTTAACGAATCTAAACACTCACTGGTCAAATTTATCCTCTTTTGTATAGCTAACAGCGAATCATCTGGATTACTCAGCGAAATCCACTTTAATGCAAAAATATCCGGACAAATGTACGACCGCCTTGCAATCCGCATAAACAGAACGATGGCTTTTGTTCAGATGCTCGTTTCAGAAGGTTCGTTCAGAGGCAGTTGCTGTTAAATGTCTTACAGTGTAAGCAAGTAGATTTATTTTACAGCTATTTTACCCCAAAAATTTGAAAAAACACAAAATATGTCATGCGATTCAAACTTGCCATCGAATCTCCTAAATGTGTAGGCCAGTGCCACATTGTTCATTGCAATTTTTTTCCTCAAAAAGTTTTGTTTTAACAATGAAAAAAACCCTTCTAGATTAAATAATTATATTTTTTATGTAGCAGCTTACGTCTTCTAAGGAGAGATTGCTGAACGTAATTCTTGCATCTGAAATCCAGTTAACGGCCGTAAATGTGTCGTAGGAATAACCGTAAGGCTTAGTAGAGCGGGACTAGCACAGTGTGAAATGCCGATTCTCTCGGCCGGATGCCGTCCTTACTTGACGTTAGGCACTCTTAATCGCAGCCGACTGAACACAACACCTGTGGCGTAGATGATAAAAGCCTTTGATTTGAATTTCACTGGCCCACTGAAGTGTACCTCAACTCCAGGGTGTGCCAAAACCTGCATCGTGTGATTGACTGCCTGATGAGAACGAATTTGCCAAAAATTATCGTTCTGTGCTTATTCGCATCAGCTTTGAATAGTTCGACATCTCGGTCAAAAATGTCAAATAACCTGTTTCACCCAGTCAGCCATTGAGGGCTTCCCTATTCAATCTGAGGCTCCAGATGTTGCAGATTATTTACAGTCGTTTAAGCAAATTTTGCTTTCATGTCTAACTTAGTTATCATACAAAGGCACTCTTTCGCATCACCCGGATAAGGGAAATATAAATTTATTTTTTGGTCAGGGTTGAAGAAGTTCTATCAGGAAAACGTCCTCTGACATGAAAAAGCTAGAGACGATTCGCTGAGTCTCGTAGACGATAAATTAAATCTGCTTATTGAAAGGACACGGGGTCAAAGTTCTTCATTCTGCTTTAGTTGAATACCACAATCATTTCATGCCAGTGTGAATGAAATTCACCTTTGTTCTCAGATGCGTCGTAGACGTAGTCAGCTATAGAAAACTTTACTTAAACTGACAAATTTAATTGCGTCTACAGAAATTCCTGCCTCCGATGTTTTGGAAGAAAACAGCACACTCGTACTTTTGACCAATGCTACCCTGAATGGAACCCATGCCAAGCAAGAAACATACACTGAAGGTAAGAAAATTAACCGTAGAAGAAACCAAGCAGCACTTTATCGGCTAATTTTATTTCATATTGCACAGTTAATGGTTTCCATTACACTGATGGCATATAAACAACTCAGATCGTCAGAAAAGTTTCAAAATTGTTAATTATAAGCCGTGAGGCACTGCATGAAAACGTCCTTAGTTTAGCTAGTTTATATTTCGACGCATATTAAGATATCCTCAGTAATGCATTTTGACCAGTGCCAGTTTTGCACCCTGCTTAAAATAATATGCTGACTTACAGGCCTACAAAGTACGACGTCAGACATCCTGAAAGAAAACAAGCCATTAGTTACCTTACCAAACACTACGGTTAAGGTGACTCAGCTCGATAACGCATCAAGCATTCAGAGTAAGAAAAGTTAAATTGCAACAATATGAAAAACAATTACCTAAATGAAGCTGTAAAATGATCGGTTGAAATTTACTTGAATGTAAAAATATATTATATCTCTCTTTATCTTCCAGATCCTGCAACTTTGATATTCTGCCTGTGGCAGTTTGCAAGCAAGGTACAGTAGAGAATGGAAAGACTTCTATCGCTTACAATACTAAACCATTATTTAAATTATATATTTAAACGATTTTATGCTTCGAAGATTTTGAATGATAAAACATATTGATACATGTCGAATTTTTCAACAAGAAATAGGTCTCTGTTTACTCGAACAAACTAAACAACAAGAGGTTGAAGTAACAAACTAAACCCAACGCCTGATTACCTGAATGCTGTATGCTGCGGTAAACAGTATTCTATTTTTGACGTAACTCAAGCTCATAGCCCCTTGTTGATAGCTCGGCTAGAGCTTTGTTGTTGAATTCTAAAACATTAGAAACAGAGAAAACTTAGTTTGACTACAAAAGTGATCATTTTGACAAATACGGTCAAGGGAAATAAATTCGAACTAATAAAATTTTCGTGCATACGCGAGGTGTCTTTTTAAAACTAAAGCAGCTATCTGGCAGAAAAGACTTTTTACAAAACTTCTAGTAAATACAAGCAACTTATTTTCATGTCATTGTAATTCAGCTTTTCAATGTAAGCATTCCTCATAAACAAATGACTGCCATCGCAAATAATGCCTCTCACTTCAACGCATGCTTTCAGCATTTCAAAAAACATTATCTATGAATGGTTATTTCAATTGCATATCATAAAGAGTATTAAGATTAACCTTTTATTGGAAAGCTGAAACACAGGCACACATGGAAGAGAAGACCAATGTTGAGTTGAACGCTGTTCATTCTGTTCTGGTGAGATGTGTTCAGGGCTTGGTGGTAAGAACTCTTATGCAAAGTTATCTGCCCAATCACAGACAGCCAGCAAGCAAAGTATCTGACGTGTCGCCTCTGGGGAGAAACGACTCTGGAAATTCACAGCCAAATGAATGTGCCAAATGTAACAGACTTTATTCAAGGTCCACCACACAAAAAGCATTCCCCGGCTGATGCAGCTGTCTGCTGTAACTTGCATCCCTCTTCAAGTTGACAGCCATCAATCTCAAGAAGTGCTTTTTCCTGGGCATAGGATGCAGCTTGAAAACAGTTTAATCTTGCGCGAATTTATGGACAAGCTGACCAAATTAGTGACCTGAATCATCCGTGACAACATAGACTGCAGATCAGGGACGACATACATACAATTGACGCGCAGGACTGGCTAATATTTTGTAGCAGGGCATCAGGATTTGAATATTAGCCCACGATCACGAGGACCAAAACACAGAGACGCAATGCGAAAATGCCTACCTGTTTCCCAGTTACAAGGAAAATAACAGCAGACTACAACTTACTGTTGCAGAATGCTGGCAATATAGGGACTCACCCGGACAGGCAGCAATAGATTTGTTGGGATAGGAAGAACCCCGGAAACATTTGCGACTGAAAGGTGGAAGGTTCAGTTTGAAAAAAAAGAAAGCACATAAGAGCCTAGGATGAATGACAACTTTGTCGCTCTATTTAACTGAGGGAGAGCTGATCTTGGTAGCAGTAGGCTTTGCTTTGACTGTCGCTGCTATATTTTCAAGATGCGAAGTCTTCAGCATCTGTGGATAGGAAACAAAAGAAGCAATATTAGGGCCTTTCATTGGTATGTACTGGCAGTCTTGTGCATGAGTTTGAAGAATAACTAGTGAACTGAAAATGTTTGGCTCTGGAGTTTGGAAAAGGAAAACTAGACAGTTTTCAATGAGTGGATTATGCTGACACTCACAACCAACTTCGTTTTAAAGAGGGCCTATCGACAACACAGACAGTTTTACAAATAAAGTTATCGGGAATTTTCTACGAGGAAGTGTGACATACAGCTTTAAAGGATATGGGTTTTCGTGGAAAAAAATGTTTCTTTTCTTCTTGATAGAAGAAAGTGAACCTTATAATCCACGAACCGGAACGGAAAAAAATAAAAGAAAAACCAGACTTTTGCGGAAAGGGGTTCATAGTTTTCGTGACTTGATATTAAATGCAAGGATTCTGACGTTATGATGTACAGTCAGTCACGATTCCAGATAGATGTGCCAGGATTAAACGTCCCTATCTGGTAAAAATACATAAATGACAGTCATGGCATCAGAAACCGAATTTGCGCTACAATCCCCAAGTATTTGTCTGTTCTAAATGCAGTTGGAATAACTGCGAGGTGGTGTAGCGGCCATGGCTCTACGTAAGGGGTAATATTCGCACATTATTAAACAGAGCCCCGTGGATTATCAGAAGTCAAGGAAGATAGCAGGTAGAAAATTTATGGCGCGTAGACGGTTCTCAGCAAGTAAGGGCTTAAAACTCGGCGAATTCATCTATGAAGCTGTGTATGTACGTCCGCGTGTACTCATGATAGTCGATTCGTAGGTGTTTTAGCTGAAGTATGCTAAGGTTGTCATCGTCTTCGAAACAGAAGACCTAAGACTGCAACTGGTGTCCTGCTATTCACTTACTTGAACACCCTGCCATTCGAGACATGAAAGCGAAAATTTGCTTAAACGACTGTAAATAATCTGCAAACATCTGGAGCCTCAGATTGAATAGGGAAGCCCTCAATGACTGACTGGGTGAAACAGGTTATTTGACATTTTTGACCGAGATGTCGAACTATTCAAAGCTGATGCGAATAAGCACAGAACGATAATTTTTGGCAAATTCTGTTCTCATCAGGCAGTCAATCACACGATGCAGGTTTTGGCACACCCTGGAGTTGGGGTACACCCTTTAGTGGGCCAGTGAAATTCAAATCAAAGGCTTTTTATCATCTACGCCACAGGTGTTGTGTTCAGTCGGCTGCGATTAAGAGTGCCTAACGTCAAGTAAGGACGGCATCCGGCCGAGAGAATCGGCATTTCACACTGTGCTAGTCCCGCTTTACTAAGCCTTAAGGTTATTCCTACGACACATTTACGGCCATTAACTGGATTTCAGATGCAAGAATTACGTTCAGCAATCTCTCCTTAGAAGACGTAAGCTGCTACATAAAAAATATAATTGTTTAATCTAGAAGGTTTTTTTTCATTGTAAAAATAAAACTTTTTGAGGAATAAAATTGCAATAAACATTGTGGCACTGGCCTCCACATTTAGGAGATTTCGATGGCAAGTTTGAATCGCATGACATATTTTTGTGTTTTTCAAATTTTTGGGTAAAATAGCTGTAAAATAAATCTACTTGCTTACACTGTAAGACATTTAACAGCAACTGCCTCTGAACGAACCTTCTGAAACGAGCATCTGAACAAAAGCCATCGTTCTGTTTATGCGGATTGCAAGGCGGTCGTACATTTGTCCGGATATTTTTGCATTAAAGTGGATTTCGCTGAGTAATCCAGATGATTCGCTGTTAGCTATACAAAAGAGGATAAATTTGACCAGTGAGTGTTTAGATTCGTTAAATGCACGGTCATAGGCATTTGTTGAAATGCACGTACTGCAGTTGGAAGCCTGTTCCTCCTCTGATGAATTCGGACAAATTCGCAAATTATTATGCTCTGCGGTTACCTGACCAGGGGAGAATGGCAGTTGGTTAGTCAGTTCTACACACAAAAAGCTGGCGACATGTCTGCCAGTCGAAAAAGGTATTTGCTGATACCTCGGGCCGATATTTATATATCCCTCAATAACGATGTCCACCTCTTTTGTATGGTACTAACGTGAGGTAATTTCTGTATATGGAAATTTAGGAAAATTTACACCGCTGATATTTTCAAAGAAATCTGTGGCCAAAATCTGTAAATTGTCCGTGCGACATTTCACTTGCCAGTTGCTCTGTTTGCTGACGTACATGAATTCCTGACAAATAAACGGCTTTTTAGCATTAATCTATGTACTTTTGTAAACGTATCGCATTAAGTTGAAAGTCTCTATTCATAGAAAGGATGCTAATTTCGTTTTAAACACTTTGAAGTTATTAGCTACATGAAATGTGTATAGCAGTAGCATATATTCTCGATCTTTAAGAATAACACTAATGAAATACACAACGTTGCTGATATCGAGTCAAAGAACTCATGAACCATAACCACTCAAACATGTGCCTGGTATGCAATAATTTGGGCGAGCATGACTTTGACATAAAATTTAATTCGTAATAAATGAAAGGCGGTGTAGTTTACTCCAAACTGAGCACAACTATATTGTTATCCATTTTTTGTTATACATGATTCGATTTAAATGGGTATCGAAAAATAACGAAAAAAGCATAATGCATATGCAGTCTGTTTTTAAAGTTTTAATTTTCGGTTGGCCGGAAGGAGACACATTAAAACTACCATCTGGCCGTGACTGTCATGTGCTGTAATTGTGCAGAGTGATATTTATTAACTCCCCACAAAAATCGGTATTTTTTTAAATCCTATAAACATTCTTAAAGTTCAACAATCGTTCCACATATTATGCAAACACTTGGGGAGGAATTTGCCGTTTCCATACCAGCACTTTACCACTTATATTCTTCCAATAGTTTGTTGGCTTTTAAAATTAAATCGTTCTCCTTGCTTTTGCTTTCTTCAATACCGTTTTTTAAAATATTTTAAACAACTTCATTTTTTTATATTGTGGAGGGTATTATCGCAAGACGATTGCTAGATGTACTCGCCTTATTACGCAAAAAAATACTTACTACGTTAGTGGGCATTGAGAAGCGGATGCCCTTCTTTCACTACCAGATTATGCTAAAATCTTCGCACTTTCTTTTCGAAGTTGACTTTATTTAGTCATTTTCAATGTCTTTTCTTTCAAATAGCCAGTCAGTTTTGAAAAACACAATTTTGCTATTTAAAATATGTAAATGTCCACTTTTATAATCCCGTGCACTGAGCTTTTGGAAATGAGGACAAGCGGGGCGATACTATTTTACGAACATCCATGCGCCTGGGATATATTAATCAATCTACTTCACAGTTTTGAATCATTGCATTGTCTCGGTCATCTGTCATTGCCATTTGTAAAAAAATCACGTCAACCGGAATGGGATACAAGTTGCTTACCTCATCAAATGCACCAGTACCCTCCTGTACTCGCAGACGGAGTTGGAATTCATCTGTCACCTTGAGAATAATTTTCTAAATCACCAAGCCTGAATGTGTATATCATGAAAGTTGATCATAATGCTAACGGGACATCTGGTTAAGCTAAGAAGGAAACAGATGTTTGCAATTTACTCGTGTTTGTTGGCCTCAGCAGGCAAGCGTACACGCGAATTTCATCAAATGTGTGCTGAAGACGATAAACCAGACCCACATGCTTCAACTCCACAATCCCGTCTAGATTGACATCCAGTGTTTGCATGTTTTTGTCTTCTGCACATCAGAAAATAAATAAAGCAGAAGGACAATTGCTCGAGATTTTTTAAATTGCATAGAAGAGAAGGTGGTTAAACGGCGTAGATGTTAAGAGTGCAGTGAGCTCGTATAGTAAGAAAAAAGGAAAGATTACCTCTATACGATCTGCAAACCAGTGTTTCTTTTCGTATTCATATTGATACATGTCGAATTTTCAACAAGAAATAGGTCTCTGTTTACTCGAACAAACTAAACAACAAGAGGTTGAAGTAACAAACTAAACCCAACGCCTGATTACCTGAATGCTGTATGCTGCGGTAAACAGTATTCTATTTTGACGTAACTCAAGCTCATAGCCCCTTGTTGATAGCTCCGCTAGAGCTTTGTTGTTGACTTCTAAAAAATTAGAAACAGAGAAAACTTAGTTTGACTACAAGAGTGATCATTTTGACAAATACGGTCAAGGGAAATAAACTCGAACTAATAAAATTTTCGTGCATACGCGAGGTGTCTTTTTAAAACTAAAGCAGCTATCTGGCAGAAAAAGACTTTTTTACAAAATTCTAGTAAATACAAGCAACTTATTTTTCATGTCATTGTAATTCAGCGTTTTCAATGTAAGCATTCCTCATAAACAAAATGACTGCCATCGCAAATAATGCCTCTCACTTCAACGCATGCTTTCAGCATTTCAAAAAACATTATCTATGAATGGTTATTTCAAGTGCATATCATAAAGAGTATTAAGATTAACCTTTTATTGGAAAGCTGAAACACAGGCACACATGGAAGAGAAGACCAATGTTGAGTTGAACGCTGTTCATTCTGTTCTGGTGAGATGTGTTCAGGGCTTGGTGGTAAGAAATCTTATGCAAAGTTATCTGCCCAATCACAGACAGCCAGCAAGCAAGTATCTGACGTGTCGCCTCTGGGGAGAAACGACTCTGGATATTCACAGCCAAATGAATGTGCCAAATGTAACAGACTTTATTCAAGGTCCACCACACAAAAGCATTCCCCGGCTGATGCAGCTGTCTGCTTTAACTTGCATCCCTCTTCATGTTGACAGCCATCAATCTCAAGAAGTGCTTTTTCCTGGGCATAGGATGCAGCTTGAAAACAGTTTAATCTTGCGCGAATTTATGGACAAGCTGACCACATTTGTGACCTGAATCATCCGTGACAACATAGACTGCAGATCAGGGACGACATACATACAATTGACGCGCAGGACTGGCTAATATTTTGTAGCAGGGCATCAGGATTTGAATATTAGCCCACGATCACGAGGACCAAAACACAGAGACGCAATGCGAAAATGCCTACCTGTTTCCCAGTTACAAGGAAAATAACAGCAGACTACAACTTATTGTTGCAGAATGCTGGCAATATAGGGACTCACCCGGACAGGAAGCAATATATTTGTTGGGATAGGAAGAACCCCGGAAACATTTGCGACTGAAAGGTGGAAGGTTCAGTTTGAAAAAGAAAGCACATAAGAGCCTAGGATGAATGACAACTTTGTCGCCTCTATTTAACTGAGGGAGAGCTGGTCTTGGTAGCAGTACGCTTTGCTTTGACTGTCGCTGCTATATTTTTCAAGATGCGAAGTCTTCAGCAT